>JAZHYW010029771.1:0-222593 GCA_037355805.1 Ixodes ricinus | reverse complement strand
TACCGTATTTACTCGCATAATGAACGCACTTTTTTTTCCGAAAAATCGAGGCAAAGTTGGGGGTGCGTTCATTACGCGAGGTAAAATTTTTGCGTCCTTATTTACTCGCAATATGAACGGACCTTTTATCCCGCAAAAATCGACGTAACTTCTTATCTCTTTGCGCGCGGCGCGGAGACTCCAAAGCCAAACTGCGATGCGCAAAAAAAAAAAAGCCCCTCTCTGTTTGTTTTTTTCTTGCTTCTGTGTTTGTTTGTTGTTCCCCCCCCCCTCCCCGCCTTTCGCAAGTTGTTTTGTTTGCCCACGCTGCCCATGCTTTCGCGACCTTCTTATCTCCTTGCGCGCGGCGCGCGACCCTGGAACCAAACTGCGTCGTGCGAAAAAAGAAAAGAGCTCCTCTTTATGCTTTTTTCTTTTCTCTTAACTCCGTGGATTTTTTTCTTTTTTGCCGTCTTTCGCAAGCTGTTTCGTTTTGCTTAGGCGAGGGCTTCACCGCTTCTCTTTCCTATCTTCTTGCGCGGCTCGCGACCGACCTGCGCTCTAGAAAAAAAAAAAAAAAGCTCCTTTGTTTTTTTTTTTTTTCTCTTGGTTCCGTGGATTTCTTTTTTTTTTTGCCGCCTTTCGCAAGCTGTTTTGTTTCGCTTTGCTTAGGCGAGAGCTTTTCCGCTTCTCTTTCTTAACTTCCTGCGCGCGGCGCGCAACGCAAAATCCAAACTGCGCTGTGCAAAAAAAAAAAAAGAAATCTCTTATGCTTTTTTTTTTGCTTCCGTTGGATCTTTTTTTATTTTTTTAACGCCTTTCACAAGGCGTTTTGTTCGCTCACGCTGCAAATGCATTCGTGACTTCGCTGCACCAGGATAAAAAAGTGCGTTCATTTCGCGCGCGTGGAGGGAGGGGTTCAAAATTTTGACGTCCGAGTTGGGGGTGCGTTTATTACGCGAGGGAAAAAAAAGTCGAAATTTTGAGAGCCGACTTGGGGGGTGCGTTCATTACGCGAGTGCGTTCATTGTGCGAGTAAATACGGTATATCAAATGTTTGGAAAAAAACAATACAGTGTTTTCCTCGCTGTAAAAAAAAATTACGCACCTTCGACACGCTTATTTTCTACTGAAATGTGGCGCTAATTGGTTGGGCCGATACGACGATTAGTTTGAGAAGTTACCGTTATCCAATTTAGAAGTCACACGCGATTTACGGAAAGTTTAAATGAGAAAATGCCGACAAACGGAGCTCGCGAATGCATGGAGATGAATGGCAAACACTACCGGGCCACATTTTTCTCATTAGAGGGTTTTAGTAGATCGTTCGGATACCTCCGATACGCGATACGATGCACGCGCAAAAGGCGGCGACGAGGTATATCGGGTAATCGTTATCGGAGTCATTGGAACGACCTACCGACCTACTAAAACTCTAGTGGAAATTTTCAAAAAAATTGTCGATAACTTTTGAATCGGATAAGGGTAAATTCTAAAACGTTGGCGTCTGGTCCAGACCACTATTACTACATTTGGGGCGGGAATTAAGCGTACGGGGATGCGTAGTTTATTTTTTCTTTTTTTGTGGCGAAGAAGTGACATTATTTTTAACTTTTGCTTTTTTTTCACCAAAACACCTCCTTGCTGGTCATTTTCACTATTCGATGAAGGCGCGCAATAACGATACTGTAAACAAGTACTTTACTAGGGGAATACGGGACACTCCCTAGAATACATCGAGAAAGACTAGAACGAAGATCCGCTTAAAGGCCATCGACCAGACTGCTGAGATTCTGCAAGGCAGAAGATCCTCCTTACCATGGAGGAGAAGGAAACAGGCAACGGCGGACAGAGTAGAGGGGGGGGGAGAGGAGGAAGCGAGGGAAAAGTGCAAAGCACGAGCTGGTCGTCGGCCTTTAAACACGCTTGACGGCTGCAGCGGTACTAACCGTCTTCGCGTCCTCGACCCCGTCAACCCAAATGGTCAACCGCACCGCACTCTGGCGGCGAGAGGAAGGGGTGCGGGAGCAAGAGAGAGAGAGGCGTCGCCCAAATAAACCACACCACCAGGGGTGGTTTATGGCGCGGCCGTCGTTCCGCCTAATCCAAATGAGGATCGAGGGTGTCCCGTATTCTCCTAGTAAAGCATTGGCGCTAAATGCGAATCCCGAAGGGGAAGAGGAAGAATCTATGCGGGTTCCTGGATAAGCGCGGGGCCGCGTGTGCGAGAACGCTGCATGCTGCAGACATCCAGCCGCTCGTTTATTTATTTGCGGGGAAAGCCTCACAAGCGTGCACAGGCGTATTCGTTTCCGTTTTTAGGGTGTAGGAATACAGAAAGAACGAGGGAGTTTTAGCTCGTCGCTTTTACACTTCCATAATGATAAACGAAGAAAAAAAGAAAAGCGATTTTAAGCTGCTGTCACACTGCTCTATACGTCATATACAAGAGACGCGGAGTTTCTCCGCAGAGATTATGAGAGACTTATCCGCGGACATGTTTCAAGCACGTGCCAAGCAGGTTTGCTTCATACATATGAGTGCTTCGCACATGTCTGCCAACGAGGTAGAGGGCTTAGAGCGATAAACTGGTATCCCGTTCACCAGGCAAAAGTGAACCCCCTGTCGGCTGCGGCCTGGTTGTACAATTTTGCCCACTAGACACGTGACAGTACTCAAACCCTGAGGCTTTTACGCAAAACTGGGCCGAGATTCGTATTGCGATCGCAGTAAAAAAACATGATAAAGATTTTTTTTTTCAATACCGTTTGCTTCAGAGATTAGTGTCTAGCTCGGATAAAAACGCAAAATACAGCATCGCGGCTGACGGCATCTAGCGGGAGCATTCAAAGCTGCCCGAGTTTTTGTCGTAAAAGCACATTTTGGACTTGAAGCAAACGAAACATAACTTATCTCGTCGGTATACTGTTATTAAAGATCAATAAGCAATTATTTGTGCGCGGTACTTCGTTAAAATCTAGACGTGAAACTATAACGACACGTGTCTATACTCCGTTTCATACTTAGTGTGCAACGCTGTCAAAGCTACTGACGCGAGCACGGGGCTTGATCCCGTTGATCATTTGCCCGCGTTCTCGCGCAAACAAAACCATAGATGAAGCGACGCGCTCGCGCCAGTAGCTTTGACAGCGTTGCACACTAAGTATGAAACAGAGTATAGTGGTAAAAAATGTGCAACATCGCGGCGGCCGATACGGGGTCACTTTCAGCTGCCAGTTTATTGTTCTAAGCCCCTGTGCTTCGTTGATTTCTGCAGAGAGTTTTTGGATGACCAATGTGACCGCCAGGTGAGGAAGGATGGATGGATGTTAATGGCTATACCCTTTGTAACGGGCGGTAGCTTGCGCCACCTAGCGTGTCTAAAACGACCTCAGAGAGTGCCTACAGACAAACTTTTGTATGACGCGTTAGCAGTGGGACATCCGCTTTAGTGGAACTGAATGGAGCGAATGACAGACGACGGTAAGGATAAAAGTCGCGCAGCAATCTCGGAATGTTCTCAGTATTTTTATGTCTCGTATTTTTTTTTATTTTCTCTCCTGGAAGTTTTGACGTGGTGTCTAACCCGGATCACGAATCACGATAGAAAGTACACCGGCCCGCCCGCGTTTCTTCCGGTATCTTCTAAAAGTAATCTCTTGGCGTGACCGGTTTCACGCGTCGATCAAAACCAGACCCTGATTTTGAGCGTAATTCTTAATGGAAATACTAAAAACAAAAAACAAAAGACACGTCGAGTAGCCCTGTGAGGTGCCTCCTTCCTTCCATCGAACGCGCCGCCGGAATGTGCGGGCTGGGAGAAAGAGGAGAAGGAGGAGGTCGGTATCGAGAAGAGAGAGAGAGAGGGTAGAGGTGCGAAAAAGGGGAGAGTACGAGGTACGACAGCGGTAAGGAGCGGGCAGGAGGAGAGAGGGGTGAGCCGCCGAGAGAGAGAAGTAGATGAGGAAAGGGGGGACGGTACTTAAAGCCATCTTGCAGCGCGCGGCATTTGACGAACTCCTCGCGTGGCAATGAACGCGTGCTCGCCTCCGCTGCTTACCCGACGTCTCACCGTTTAATAGTATTTTTTGTTATTTTAATTTTTTGTGACAAACCATAATTTGGTTATTCATTAACATTTTAGTTTCTTTGTTTTACGCCGTTGTTTTGAGATTACGGGATCAACGGTTGGTACGTCTCCGTGTCTCGGGTGACGACGAAACAAGAACAACAAAAAAGGATTCCGTGATTCAAGATGACAACGAGGAGGAGCAAGATCTGTCTGGGCACCTTCGCCGGCATCTGCGGTGTCCTGCTCTTGATCGGGATTTTGGGTCACGTGTACTTTCCGTCCATCCTCAAGGGACAGGTGGCGAAGGTGAGTGGAGTCGTGCAATTTTTTTTTAAATATTCATTTATAAACGTACGACATTAACCGAACTCGACTCGGCGACAATAGTGTTGTGTGTATGTTTAGACAGCGCGAAATTCAGTTGGGAAGTTTAGACAGTGCGGTACCGTTGTGGTAGTGATACGCGAGCACGCACCCGAACGAAGTTGATCGAGTTCGAAACCAGCAGCCTGCAGGGGCGGGGATTGAACACAGGATCGCTGGGTTCTGCAGCGAGAGCTTTCGCTCCACGTGCTCCCAGCTGCAATGTTGTATCACGCTAGTCGACCGTACTTTCTGTGCCGTCAATACACATTCTTAGATGCCGGTCTTCGCGTACTTGCCGCCTGCGTTAACTTCAATACCTATCTGTGTTATTTTTTTATATATAGCTTTAAGCATTAGCGTTTCCTATTCAGTATTTATTAAGCAGTTAGTAGGGTGCTAGGCGGACGACGCACATTGTCATTCATTTATATACATTATACTATAAAACGAGACAGAGGAAAAAAGAAAAGAAATGACTACTGTAAGGAAACCGAGTATCCAGACGAGCTGGTCAGAAAACATCGTAACGTAAATCCTGTAAGAAGGAAGGATGTGTCATGTTGTTCGTTATATTATTCCTTATGGCTTCAGGGTCTACAAAGTGCTTCTGGGCGATGTTCAGGCGTGAAAACATTCGTGTGAATAAAGCAACGAACGGAGCGCATTGAAGCTTTTCACATAGGTGTCTTTAGCTGGTGCATTTACCATAAACAAATATTACAAATATAAATTTCAGACAAAAAAAAAAAAGAAAGTTAGCATAGCTAAAAAAATATATTTATAGTACACACAGGGAGGAGAGCAGCCAGAGCAATCTGGTTAATACTGCAACTTCCAGATGGTACCGCACACCTGCCGCACACTCCCCGATCTGCTTTCGGCTATTCATCTCAAAGAAGCCTTGATTTTTTTTTTTTGCTTCTGTCTGCGCCGCAATCTGCGAGTAGCAGTATTAACTAAACTGTTTTTCTGCCGTTTTCCTCCCTGGGAATAAAAAAAAAAGCAGCTTTATTTTTTTGGTTAAAATGTTTTTCTTAAAAGTTATACACTCACAAAATTTTAGTACGATAAATGCACCTCCTAAAGAGATCTTTGTTGAAAGTTTAATTGCACTCATTTCATTTAATTTATTTATGTGCATTTTTTTTACACGAATAGCGCTCGGTGACCCAAGACAGCTTGAGAAACGCTGGGTGTGGCCTATTATGTTAATTCACGCTCTTGCTTCGTGATTGGCTCTTCGGTCGTTCTGATCGGCCCATGGCGCAATTTCATTGGCCGCGGAGCGGTAATGAGATGTTTAGAACCCGCCACGCCCCGCTTTCCTCCCGAACTCACCTCTCTCACGTCACGCCGCTGCGTGACGTCAGCAAGATGGCGGCGCCCGGAGGCCGCACCTTCAAACGTGAAATCTGGTGCACGGGTCCACTTTCCCACAAACGCTTAAAGACCGACGAGTCGCGACGATAGTCACGCTTTCCACTTTTCCCCCGCTTCCTCCTCTCCCCTTCTACCCTGTCCACCGTTGCCTGTTTCCTCCTCCCCCATGCTGAGGAGGATCTTCTGCCTTGCAGAATCTCGAGTCTGGCTGTAACACTGGGCACGGTGAAATCCGTTGTGCAAAATGCCTCCGCGCAGATCTTTTTTTTTTTTTCGAAGGCCCCGGTCATTTGGAGTACTGGCAATCACGTCGTCTAACGACGCTTCATAAACGGGCTGTTTCCGCCGAAACGGCAAGTTTTCATCGACGTAGTTCGTTTCATCGAAAGAGAAATGAAACCGGTCGTCGTCCTTGGTCGAGATCGCAGCGTTTGGCTCTTCTGGGTGCATTGCAGGAAAGTAGATCGGTCGAGAAGTCTTTCGAGTATAGCGTATGACGATGAGTACTGCGTCTTAGTTACAGACTGTAAACAGTCCGCCTCTCTTTCCCTTTTTTAGCTTCGATAAAGATAGACGCTGAGCAGAGAAGTTCCAGGGGGACTTTTTGGACGGCCCGATTTGGCTGGTTGATGACTCGCGATTCGGAAGTCTTTTGTGGTATAAACTGGCTTCAATTCCCGCTCGTGATCCGGCAGGCGACGGGCCAGCAGCCGTGCTCTACCGATGCCACCTAGAAGACAAGGCCTGTATAGTGGATCCACGCAGCGCAAGTTCGTGTGGTGCGGCAGGGTGTAAAGTAAAAGAGATGGTGACGTTATGAAGTTTTTACGAACTTTGCTCAAGTTGAAGCTTGGGCGAGTTTATACGGCATCCTTTAAAATATGAGAACAGCGCGTTCCTACAACGTCTCTTCGGCGATTTCTGGTCCCCTTGGCATACATTGCCCTGACTGCAGATGCCAGCCTCAGTTTCAGCTTTGTGAGGTTGTAAAACGTAACAGGGACCAGCTGACACGCGAGATTCTTGAGGCATTAGAAATTGAAAGATTAGGTGCTGTGTGTGTCAGCAGTCCTTCGGTTGCCTTGCCAAGAAAGGAGATTGATTTTCTGGCCTCTTGATTCGCTTGGCTTTAGCGCGTGCCCTCTGTATGGCTTTTTAGAGGCGGTGCTTTGTTTTTTGTGCTTAATGTTTTGTGTTCTTTTTTTAGGCTGATCCTCTTCCTTGTGGTTCTCGACTGTGCTTGTATATATTGCACCGCTGCGTTCAATAACATTTAGTTGCGAGTCGGCGCTCTGTCCATGTCTTCCTTCATCCGGTCGGTCGTCTTTTTGAGCTGTGTTCATCTTTTAAATTATTTCAACGAACGTTTCTATAATTTCTGAATGGTTTGACGACTCGTTTTGAGCACACATGTGGAAAGTTACCTGGGCCGATCTATTTATTTACCATGCATGCTGCTCACAATTCAATGAAAGACAACATTCTTGAACCCGCTTGTCGACGCAGGAAACCCTCACATTTGTCAGATATTTCGTGGTTCCGTCTTGCAGCGCGCGAGACGGAAGCCGTCGATGTGCTACGCCGATACCGGCACACCGTCGTTCAATATATAGCACGTTCAATTCGTTTTCAGGCGACAGGCATGAACATCATGTCTCGGCTTTCCAGTCGAAGTATCTTGATTCGCTGGGCTAAGCATTCTAAAAAGGGCAGCGGTCGTCCGGCTGTCTACCCATCTCAACAACTTTTCTGTTGCTGTGCTGTCGGCACGCTACCGTTCGATAATGAATTCGTTTTCAGGCAAGACGCACGAATAAACATAGCTTCAACCTTAGCTATGTTTATTTCAGGCAAGATGCATGAACAAACGTTTCCCGCAACGCTAACTGATGCTTCGGCTTTCCAATCGAGGTGCCTTTATTCGCTGCGGCAGGGCTAAGCATTTTAAAAAGGGTAGCGGTCTGACTCTTCATCAATGACAACTTTTCTGTCGCTGAGCTATCGGCACGCTCGTTCGATAGATCAATTCGTTTTCAGGCAAGACGCATCAACAAACATTTTCCTCGACGCTAACTGATGCTTCGGCTTTCCAATCGAATTATCTTTATTCGCTGCGCCTGGGCTAAGCATTTTAAAAAGGGTAGCCGTCTGACTCTTCATCAATGACAACTTTTCTGTCGCCGAGCTATCGGCACGCTCGTTCGACAGATCAATTCGTTTTCAGGCAAGACACATGAACAAGCATTTTCCTTGACGCTAACTGATGCTTCGGCTTTCCAATCGAACCATATTTATTCGCTGGGCTAAGCCATTATAAAAGGGGCAGCGGTCCGAATGTCTCCTCGTCTCAACGTTTCTGTCGCTGTGCTATCGGCACACTACGGTTTGATAGATGAATCCGTTTTCAGGCGAGATGCACGAACAAACTTTTCCGGAACGCTAATTGCTGTCTTGAGGCTTTGAAATCAAAATCGTTTTTACCTGCTGCATTAAACACTAATCAGGTGAAAAGGGGCGGCGGTCCGGCTACGCCTTTTGTCTCGACGGTCTCAACAAGAGCGGAGCCATCTTGTTTATTTATGTGACGTCACGGAGTGCGAAGAAGTCCAGGAGGATCGCGACGTCATAGTCCTCGCTTGATCACTTCCTTTTCCAAAAATATGGCCATCCGTTTGAGATATCGATGTATGAGTGAGGTTTCGGAGTTCGTAGCATCCCGTTCAACGCTTCTGTGGCTTTATTTTGCGAAATCCAAATTTCGGTTCAGTATCCCTTTAACAAAACGCAAAGTGCGTGGCGACGATCGCCCCGGCCATCTGGTTACCGCTCCGCAGCCAATCAGATTGAGTCGTCATAGCCGACGTAAGCGCCGAAGAACGAAGCGAGAACCACGACCCTAAAATAAGCCAAGAGAGAGAGAGAGAGAAAAGCGGTTAAAATGGTATTCCAGTTTTTACAGCGCTTAAATTATTATCGTCTTTTTTTTAGTAGCTACACACCGATTCAACTCTTTCTTGGTTTAGCGTTTTGACAGTCAAGCCGTTCGTACATCGTACAAAAGACGGTCTAGAGACACTAGACAGTTTGAGGAACCGGTTTTGTACATCCGATATGGTACGATAAGCCCTCCGGTGCAAACTGCGCATGCGCTGCCACAGAAGACTCGCGCATGCGCAGTGCGTACCGGAGGGGCCCACCGTACCGTATCGTTTCAATGGTGACACTTCGTTACAACTGCGGAGTAGCCGCCCAATTTGCGACCGGGACGACACGGACGTGGACGAGGCGGAGCGCGGGGGCAGCTGTAGTCCCCGCGGGCGAAGCCGACGACGTCACCGTCGCCTGGCCCCATTCCCGACAACACACGGAGGTCTCTCTCTACGCCTTTCGCCTCCGTCGGAAGTAGTCCGTACGTTGACCCAGTAGCGCGCGGCAGGCGACCTAGTGCCAAGGTCACCCGGCAGCTGAGCCGGGCTTCGCTCACGCCCAGCCAGTAAGATTCCGTCCTATCGCGCAATCCGCAAAGAAAAAAAAGAATCGCTAAGGCTGCAAAGCGTGCGCCGCCGCGTGTGACAAAACAAGGAAAGCCTACGTGCACGGACGACCGTACACAAACGCTTGGTCACGCATCACGTGACTGCTGTCTTGCGACGCGTGCTCGACTCGTGGAGTGTACGGTCAGAGCTTGGTGGTCAGAATGTCCAGGGAGATAAAAGAGAGCTTTAGAATGGGGGAGGGGGACAACGTTTTGGTGTTTCCGACCAGCTTGGGACGTCGAACCGCGCAAAGCCCAGAAGTTCTACGCACGGGCGGTGCACATCGATGGCCGAGTGTGTTGCAGAACCCGGAGTCCCGGGTTCGATCCCCACCCTGCGCGTTTCAATCGGACCGGCGTGCGGTCGTGTATCGCTCCTGCGTTGTGATGCACGTGGAAGACCCTAGGACAGCGGTGCTACTGCACTGGCTAAATTTCCTATCTACAGAGGTGACAGCAGACGTTCATTGAGGATGACTAACTTCTCGCGGGTCGCGTCATGCGCCCGTCAAAATGTTTTCAGAATCAAAGATGTGCAACCACGCCAAAACGTCATAAGAGACAAAAGTCCCAACCTTGGACATTTCGTCCCATCGGACATTCTGCCGTGCGTTCTAGGGACACGTGTCTGATGACCGATTGCATCAGCGCGCTCATCCCTCTTTTGTGTTTTTTTGTTTTTTTTCGACTGGTGGGGTCAGCGTTGAGAAAGTTGGAGGCTGAGACGCGCCCATTTCGTGCGTGCAAAGTTATTGCGAAGTCGCAAAGATTGTAAAAAAAAATACAAATCATGTTATTTGTAAGAAGAGAAGAATTTTTAACGGATTGGACAACACCCGTTTCTCGGCTGTAACAACAACCAGCAGAGGCCACGCAACAACGCGGGGAAGAGTTTTGAGGCACGCCAGTCTGGAGAATGTGTTTTCGACACGCGATATTCGAATGAATAACGGGGTGTCTTCTTTTTTGTTTGATTGTTTGTTTTTCATTCAGTAGAAGGCGTTTCTGTGACATCACGCCCTTTGGGCGCGCGCAAGGACTTCGGCCTGCGGAGTGACAGCTTTTACCAACAGGGTTGGGCTGGGCTTTAGGTTGGGGCTTGTTCCGGCTTCGCGGGTTGGGTCGGGGATGGACGCGCTCCGTTTCTTTTGTGGCCGAGAAACTGAAGATGCAGGATATATGAGGACAAGAAAGCAGCACTGACGGGTACTTTGGGGTTCCCCACTAATCTCCAGATACAATACACCTCCTGTTAACTTTTTTTTTAAATTTTTTGCCTGCGCGAAACGTTTTTTTTTTTTTTTTTTTTTGCCAATTTAGTGTGGTTTAGCGCAACGAGGAGACTGTCATACTCGGGGATCATGTACGTGTGTAGAAATGGAGATAATGATGCTAATGACTAAAATAAAAATAATTTTACTTGTTTCGAGTAAACTCCATTCGTTTTCCAATGGAACTGTCCAGGCAAATACACACACGAATATCTTCGAACATTATACACGATATGCCGATACCTGCAGCGTGCAACGCCAGAAAACAAACTTGAACTTCTGCTTTCTCCGTGTGTTTTGTGGTTATTGTCAAGAATGAAATCGTCCGTGTACGTATAACTATTATAGTCTGATACAATACGAGAGTGCGCCAAGTAAACACCGCCAACTAAGTACCGACCCCGGCATCGAATCGCTTCGCGGACCGACCAGGTAGACCAGGTAAGGCCATGACGAAGTTATGTGACGTCACCATAGCGTTTATACACGCTATTCGATAGCGGACTATTTGCGGATTGCGGAGAGACAGTTGTCGGTTCTAATCATGGTGTGGGAGGAGCTTTTGGATAGGTCTGAAACGCTATCAACAATGTCAAAGTAAAGAGACACTCCGAGCGAGCGAGAAACAGAGAGGAAACAAAACCTTTTTGATTCGGTCATGCGGTCGTAAAAACATTTACATAAGGAAAATAAAAATAAAAAGGAAGGTTCCGAAAATGAGTGCGCATCGCACGAATCCTCCGCGCTCCGCGGGACGTCCCGGAGAAGCGGGCGACGAGGGTCCGCTCTCGCTCCACTTGTTGCAAAATGGGGCCTCTCTTCTGTTTCCTCACCGATTCCGGACGCTTCATTTATCTTTGTTTTTCCTTTTTCTTACGTAAACGTCGCTTCTGCCTGGCTTCGCTGACGTGTCGACCAGGAAGTGGGGCTCGGAGCAGGTGGACCGAAAGCTCGAGCTGCAGAACCCGGTGATCCTGCGTTTAATCCCCACCCCTGACCCCAATGGACGTTGGTAGGGGGTGCAAAAGGCAAAGTTAATCCCCAACCCCAAGCCTCGCTCGCTTGAGCACGTGTTTACGTATTTTCATACCGGAACGATCCTGACACCAAGGGAAAGGCGCGTCAGAGACCGCCCAGTCCACACTCGCAACCGTACATTCGTTGTAGCGAACATCGCTCTCTTGCCGGCTCTGGATTTCTTCTACATCGGCGTCTTTCCGCGCAAACGACGGAGAGGATCTTGCGCGTTACTTTCCTGTGTATATCACAACTAGCTAACATAAGTCAGAGAAAACAAAAATAACAGCGGATATTAGTAACTTTTATACGGAAAAATGTCATCGATCACGGCATCTTATTTTATGGGACCAAGAAAGCAGCCACCTCTGACCCGTGAGTCGGAGTTGCAATCGGATGAGGCAATTCTAGTCCCAGCCACCTCTGAGTCCTCAAGCAACTTTCGTCCTCCAAATTCCAGCTTGTTTTTATAGCAGAACTGTTTTCCAAAGATTGGTCGTCTAAGAAACTACGTTAGACTAGGCGTGGGAAAGTTATTCAGCCGTGAAATGAATTATTAAATTAAATTATTGACCAATCAATTAAAATAAATTCGGACAACCGACTTTCAAGGGTGCACTTTTTTGTGCGTGTTCAAACGTTAGGATTTGTGGTAGAACGTAAAAACAATCCGTGAAAATGGCGAAATAATCAAACTTGACTTTTACGTCTTCACGGATGACATGTTAGCGCCGTCGAAGCCAACGGAAAGTGACACTGTTTTTTTTTTAACTGTTTATAGAAGGGACGTGCTTCGCGTGCTGTCTGCTACCTGTGCGAGCGAGTTTACCAGTTAGTGGACTTGCGAGCGCAGCACGTAGCAATCTGTGAGCCTAGTCACCGAATTGCCGACAACTATGCACTCCGTGTTGCATAAGCTCGCGACTGATCAGGAGATAAAATCCCATGGCAACATCAGGACGATGCAACCGCGAGCCTTTCAACTCGCGTAGCCACGAACACTCACTTACCTTACGCAACAAGGTGGCCGCGAGCGCATCACCGAAGAAACATAAACAACCTTCAAGGAACGAATACTCTTCCTTTGAATAGATTCACGGTACCACTCAGTCGCTTGTTTTCACTCCAAGCCAAAGAGAAAAAAGAAGAAAATTCTCAACTCGTGATAAAGAAACGGCAGTTGTATTTCATCCCCGACCTCCTCACCATACCACGAAACTCGCGCCGCGGCGACGTAAACAAATCGGGAACATCCTTCAAGATGGCGTCCGCTGCCCAGTGTACCCGACAGATCTAGCTTTTTTTTTTTTTACACTTTTTACTGTTGTTGCATGCTTTTTTGAAGCGGGGCACGCGCATAAAAGCATCCTTCAAAGGCTCCGGTAGTGCGGTAAACGCGGAACACGGTAACGGTTTGGTAAAAGTCTCTAATGTCGCTATACTCTGGCAGACTATCTCACGCCGTCAAAACATCTAACGACTACCTTTCTTTTTTTCTTTTTTTTGTGTGTGTGACGTCACGTCACACCATGCCGTCACGTGACACAAAAGTTTCGCTAAATTGAGTGAAGAAATTTTTCCGCTAAATTTAACGGAACACTTTTTACGCTAAATTGAGCCGAAAAATTTCTCGGGTAAATTATTTCGGCGTGTATACAAGCAAAATAATTAACCGGAAGTTTCTTCTTCTCTCGTCTCGGTCACTCATTGGGTAAACAAGCATCAAACGACAAACGCCAACGCGTTGTTTACAAACAAGCCCGCACTGCGCTTGCGCAGGAACCAGATTCGCGCGAGTTGAACCGTCTGCGCACGCGCTGTTCCGACGCCAGCGCCACCGTAGCGGGGTGACAGACACGTGCTTTTTTATGCTTCCTAACACAAACACGTTTCGGGACAAGGCGGTACAATGCGTAAAAATGCTGCGCTCACACACACATAAACACACACGAACACATACACGAACACACACAAAAAAGAAAAAAGATGTTGCGTTACCGTCAGGCTGAAATGAGCGTCTGTCACGCTAGTAGGATTAGACCCTACAGAGTTGTTGCTTGCAGCCACGTTAGGAACGGAAGCGGGAAAAAAGCTTGTCGAGTTGCGAGACGATAGCAGAAATACTCCCCTACAGTTGATTACATTCCAGACTTTCATTTTTTTCATTGGTGCGCTGTTTTCTTTACGAGGAAAGACAGTAGACGTCCTTGGGGTGCTCGAAAAATGCCAGCGTATACTTACTGTCAACATCATTCCACTTAACCGTACGTACGCGCCTATAGTCTAATTGTCCGCGACAAGGAAAGAAAAAACAACTAAAAAACTCGCATATCTTTTTCGTTTTCCACGAAGACGGTGCCGATACAAGCAGGAAAAGCGGCGAATACCTCGTTCGTATTCGAACGTCACGAGCTCGCTCGTCCTCCAAGTTTATCGTGAAATTTGTTTACACAACCAAAAAAAAAAAAAAACCGATAAGGACAAAAAAAAAAGAAAAGAAAAGAAGAGGTACTACTAGATCCACATTTATTGGAATCCAACACAACACCTCAGACAACGCTTATACGCACTTGTCTCCTCTCCACGGCAGTAAACCTAAAGCTGCGTTCAGCACACCGCTAATATATAATACAAGAAGACAGTCCGGAGACATGTCCCAAGCACACATATATGTACAAAAAAAACATGATCCGAACATAGTTGAGGCGGGTCCGCAGGTAATTCTGTCATCAGTTAGTGGATCAGTCGTGTGACCCACTAACTATTATTGCTAGCTGCGCCCCCCCCCCCCTTAAAAAAAAAGTTTACGCGAAATTGATTACAAGTGTGAGCGGACTCTTAGTGTGACAACGTCGTGGGGAAGAGTAATTAAACGGGCCTCGTCAGTATTTATAGGTTGTGTGCGATTCAACGCTGAGTATGTAGACGGGTTGCACTGACGTCATGTTGTCCGCTGTGTCTATGTGCCGCGCGCTGACAGGATGAATGAACGAAACAAAAGAATCCCATTCAATCAAAGTCGGGCGCGCTAACCCCGTTTCCGATACCAAGTTGGAGTTCTCTCAGAAAACCTGAAACTCGCGCAATTGTGCAAAGTTTGAAAATATTGACGAGACTGTTGTTTATCGTTGGCCGAGGAGCGATGAGATGATACTACGATGTTCAGAACTTGACACGATTCGCGTCTCTTAGATCGCCTCTGATTATAATTGGAGTATATATTTCCGCAACGCTCGTCAACATTTTTTTTTCTCAAGGGGTTATTCGACCCAATCTGCTGCTTCTTGGATGCTGTTCGGAGTAGGCAGATTGGCCTACATCACGGAATGGGATCTAACTCTGTCGGCTGACGAACGCGCCGTGCAGCATCTCAGAGTAAACGGTTTTGTTTTTCTTTCCTTTACACCCTCTCGAATCTCGGGATATAAACGTTTCGTCGCGAAGTCAAGTCGATAACATCCCTCACTCTGCTACGTTCGCATGGGCAACGAAATGAGAAACTATACAGACGTGAGGTGTCGGCAATTTGAAGTCGGCGACTACGACACATACACATACGCACGCACACACACACACGCGCGCACACACGCGCACACACACACACGCGCACACACACGGATACACACGCGCGCACGCACGCACGCAAAAAAAAAGAAGAAGAAAAAGATAATCTTCCAGGAACGCAAAGCGATAGAAGTGAATCCCACGTGGCCTTCGGTAGCTCTTGCTTCTCACGACCTGGCAGTCTAGGAAGTCGGCGTAGACCGCATATAAAATAGTCATCCGCCAACGGTGGCAACAGCAAGAAACCTTCGGTGTAAGGCGAAGTGTTCCCGCGGGGTTATACGCGAGACGACTGCATAATTTTTCAAGCGCGCGCGCGCATGCGATCCTCATGTCAGCGCGACCAAGGACGCACATGCGGTAGACGCGTTTCGCAAGAGCACATCGCTCTAAAAGATGCAGCGGGTCTGCTTTCCCCGCAAAGCACTTAGGAGAGAGTCCATCGCTGCGATCTATGGAGGGACTCTCGGCGAATCAAGAGCCTGATAATATGTTGATACTTAAAAATCCGTCTGCGGTGTAACACCGAGCACGTTGAAATGTCATATAGCGCATGACTATTCACCAACAAAGGTGAATAGCTCCGTGATTTCTTTGTTCTTTGGCACTCTTGTTAACCTATTCCATAATCTTATCGGCCGTGGAGTGTTAATAAGATGACTGTGACGCCACAATATCGACCAACTGTTATGTAACGTAATGCGAAAAATATAGGTGTTCTTTCTTCTGAAATACTAAGTAAGATGTTCATTTTCTCTCGTACTTCATAATTTATAGGGAGTGAAATTTACTGGCGGCCATGGCTGAGTGGCTCGGCTGCTGATCGCGTGCTAACGGCGGACTTCATCTGTATTTTTGTTTTCGTTTTTCGCTTCAATATGGCGTTTATAGTGAATACCCTCTTTATCGCCGTTATTTATTGTAGCCTTTATGGCGTAATCTCTATAGTTCTCGTGATTTCTAGGTGTATCCGTACGTAGTTCGACGTATCATTCGAGCATCGTGTACATATTTCATAATTGTAGTTTATGTATCATACGTCCTACTTATTTCTCGAGTTTCAGGTGGCCGGTCTCAGAACATGTGTGCACATGTTTCACTTCATAAAACAAACATGGAATCCCATCGAACAACATTTGGCGGTCGCCTTTTTTTGAGGGGCACGAGGCGCGCGATATTGGACCAAATACCTTTGCCGAACGCTTATACGCGGTCCTGGGGTCCAATAGATTCACAAAGTGCATGCCCAAACAAGCTCCTCGATGGCGCGCATTTTTGAAAAGAGGATTTTGATTTGGCTATAAGTCTATAAAATATCTTTGAAGACAAAAACAAAAAAAAACAGCAAGACAGGTTTACGAGGGACGCGCGGTCGCTGTTTTTGCCGTAACACGGTGTACTTGGATGTTTTTGCTTATGTCTCCCGTCCCGAGAAAGGTCGCGCGTCATCGGAAGTGTGTACGACGCCCGCGACAGCTCCTCCGACCTTGCGATGTTGTCCGTTACCTTGCCTTTTGCTGTTATTGGCTCGTCGTATAGCAGCGGCGCGCGGTTCTTCCTTTGCTCCGTGCGTCACCTGTCCTGTCACGATGCTACTCGGAGTCGTCGTCGTCGCGACGCGGCTGTTTCTTTCGCGACATTGAGCTGTCAGCGCCGAGGTCTGCATGTTTATAGAGGTGTCCTTTACCGCTCCCGCCGCCAGGAGTGACGCGAGCGACGGAAGTGTTCCGCAGCAGCCGAGAAAGCGCACCGTTGTCTATTCAAATTTGATTTCGTTTCGTTTAATATGCCCTTAGAAAGTAGGGTCACACCGCTTATACGTCGTACAAAAGGCTGTCTGCAGCGTGTTTCATCCTTGTAGGACGGTGCTGCCACATTAGTCGTGCAAAAAAAAAAGTGATTTGGTTCGAATTAAGCGGGTTCGAATTAAGCGAACCCGGTTAATTCGAACATACGCTTTAGGCGTACCTACACTGATACTTCTGCATCATGTCTACGGAGAAACTCCGCGCCTTTTTGTATGATGTACGAGTGGTGTGGCTACGGCCTTACAGTACTCGAGAGTCTTTAAAAAACAAAATAAAACAAAAAAACCGGGATAATTGCAACAAAACTATAATCATCGACAACTTAAGAAAGCGAAAAGCGTGCATGGCGAGTCCAGATACCCCAGCATCTTTTTTGTATCTCCACAGCGAATCAGATGGCGGCATTGGTCGACACGTTGTCGAAGAACCAATCAGAAAGCGAGAAATGAGAACTTAGTAATTCACACCGTCATTATTTTATTTTATTTTTAAGCAAAACGTTTTTTGGTTGGTCGCTTCGGATTTTGTGAAGCCGCATATCGTGAAGCCTTGGCCCGCGACGTCCCATATGTTGCATTATGGGACGTCGGAGACCTACGCACCAATTCAGTTTTTCCGCTATATTTAGCGGGGAACTTGAAGTTGGTGAAACGCGAAATGTTCTAGCATCGTGTGACATCAGGTCACGTGACGTTAATTATTTTCTTCGCTAAATTCAGCGGAAAAATGAACGTCCCGTGACCTACTCACCAATTTCCGTTTCACCAACTCCGTGACCTTCTCACCAGTTTCGTGACCTACTCACCAATTGACGTCACGTGACCTAATGTCACGTGACCTACATGGCAATTTAGTGTATCCTCTAAATTTAGCGGAAAAATGAACGTCCCGTGACCTACACACTAATCCAGTTTCCCTGCTAAATTCAGAGGAAAATTGACGTCACGTCCCCTGATATCACATGACCAGCAGTTTGGTTTCTCCTCTAAATTGAGTTAGAAAATTAACGTCCCGAAGCCTACACACCAATTCACTTTCCCCGCTAAATATAGCGCGTAAATTGACGGCACATGACCTAATGTCTCGTGATGCTAGAAATTTTCACGTATGCAACATTCCTGGTGGTGACTAATCAAAAATGATGTAAGCCGGAAGATTCTTGAATGGTGACCCTAGACTCCCTAATTAAGCTACGCTTCAGAGTAACGAGACTTCACCCATCCTGCCCTAATAAAAAGCTTATATGTATATGAAATTTCTTGGTCCAATAAACTCATGATTAAATAAGACCATATAAGAGCATACAAGAACCTTATAATGACATGTAAGATTATATAGGAAGTTATAAGAAACTTCTTATCAGTTTCTTATAACTGCTTATATAATATTAAATTGTTATTATATGTTCTTATAAGGTTCTTGTATGCTCTTATACGATCTTATTTAATCACATGCGTTTATTGGACCAAGAAATGTCTTATACATATAAGATTTTTTTACTAGGGTGGTGCTTAAAATCATGGTTGCCACTTATCTGAAGCTTTATCTGAAATCGCAGGAAACATTTTTTTCGTCTTCCAGAAATCTCTGAACAGTTCGCGACAGAGCAAAACGACATCACGAGGAGCTTACTACCACCGGGTCTAAAACTGAGGGCGGATCGACAGTGTCGTCTGCTCTGCTCTATAAGCACCAAGATGGCGGCGCCCACTAGCAGATCGGGGAACAGAGTGCTGATACTCTAAGCCAGTGGTCTCAAACTCATTTGAGTGTGGGGGCCAGATAGCCCTCAGTGGAAAGGCCGAGGGCCAACTTTAGAGAAAGGGGGGGGGGTTAAAATATTTAAAAGGGAAGAGACCTCGTGCTCTATGCTTTTTGTAAACTCAGTTCTGCCAGTGGCATCTTTAGATCTGACTTGTTTACACGACTACTTTGGGGCTCTGACCTGATGTGGTAAGAACTAAAATGACACCGTCCCGCCAACGTGCTGGCATTTTTAAGAGAACAAGAGAGCAAGTACAATATCATTCCCCTTGCTCAATTCATTCAGGAATTAACCAAGCTCAACAGGTCTTTAAACGGCAATCAGTTAATTTCACAGTTCTTGCTTTCCTGCCGATTTCTATAATAACACTAAAAAAACTACTCCTCTTTTAATAGTGATAATTTTTTAAGGCGAAAGTCCCGAGCTAGTATATAGCTTTATCTTTGGCAGTTGCTCCTGCTGATTGAGAGTTCGCGCAGTCGAGATGCATCCTTCAACGAATAGCCCGCGCTTGCAGCCTAGTAGCAGAATTGTTGTATATTACGAAAACCTGATAATCAAAACATGAAATTAAACAAAGGGCAAAATGAACACAGATAGGTAAAACTATGTGAATAGGTTAAAGGAGCGGTGCAACGATATTCAATTGGAATGTTTTTCACTTTACACGAGCTTACTGGCCCTAGTGTGACTCAAGGATACTCGCTCGCAACGCCACTGGCCAAGAAACTCCTTTGTTGCGGTGTAATTTCAAGGACAAAAGCGATCATTTTCATTCAATCTCTCCTTTGCAAAATTTGATGACGTAACGTGGGGATCGCAGTACACCCAAGTGACGATATTTGAATGTGGTTCATAGATTGGACCCGAGCATTGCGTGGGCACTCGATTTGGGCTCGTGATAATTACTAGCTCGAGAAGCATTCGGGTAGTGGCCCGCGCCCAATCGCTGCAACAACGACAATAGCCGAGCCATAACAATGTCTGGAACTCAGCGCGTGTCCTGTGCTTTGCCAACCCCAGCGCGTGGCTATGATCAACATTGGCGGCATATAATCGGCTCCAGATCACGTGGCCGCTTGTTCTGGCTGCGAGTTGAGGGGGTGAACGCTGCTCGTTTTTCTTTTATTTTTTTCTGGGACTTCTATTGCGTGGGGTGAAAAACGAACGCGTGTTTCATAGGTCATTAACGTCAGGGATCCGTTCTAAGCGGTATTTGCGCAAAGTACAAAAATTGTTGCATCGCCCTTTAAAAGAGCAGAACTACTTTTCGAGAGAAAATGAATCGGCGAGATGAGATCTATGGCGCATGTCATTTCTAGCGCTCGAGACATCGAAACAGGAACTCGTAGCCGGTTGCCTGCGGGCCGCGGCGTCCCAGCGAGTCGAGGGCCGCATGCGGCCCTCAAGCCGCGTGTTTGAGACCCTTGCTCTAGGCGCATTCAGTAGCTCTGCGTGACACTATTGTCACCAAGGGAGTTCGGTTGCACGCAAATAACTAAACCAAAGAAAAAAAACGGAAAAAAAAACGTACTCTTTTATTAGTTATCAGTTGATGGGGGAATTCGAGCTACTGCCAGATAATAAGGGGATCTTTTTTGGATGGGGGTCACTCCGAGAAGAAGAGTAGCGCACTTGAACCGACCTCGGCCAAATGACCAGAAACGCATCACGCCACCAAGATTAAGTTGGCCCTTAACTGCGTATCGCGAAGATCCCTTCCCTCTGCTCTCGTTGAAGACCCTGGTGGGGCCACTCGTAACGGCTCGCGAGACACCCCGCATTTTATCGCCAAATAATTGTTCCCCGAATCCACGTGTCGGGAGTGCGGGGGAGGTACGTGGGCGCGGTGTAGTATACGTGAGGAGGGTCGAGTGGATATGGACGATAAAAGATCCGTCTTCCGATTATCTATAACTGAGCTGGCCAAGGCCATCGCGGGAAGATACGTACGTACTGCTGGATGAGCAGTCACGTAATCGTTCGGAGCATCCATGGGCTCGAGCGTGGAATGTATCTTTATATCGCATTGTCGGCTCTCCCGCCGGGAAAGTATTGTGAGCTATATCAAACGTCTACAAAAATGCAGCCTAAAAAAAAAAAAAAATTGTTAGGAATGTGATTTCATTTTTTATTTTTCGACAATTGGGAAAAACGTTTATTTCAACCGCGGCCGCTTCTGCTATTCATAACTCGAGGACAAAAAATTATCCGAAACCACGGCTTTTGCCTTTCTTATAGGTAGAAATTACCTACAACTTATATATATATATATTTTTTTTTCCCGTGAAAATTAAAAATGCGACCCTTTTTGCGTGCACGATTTGAGATACTATTCAGCGATCAAGCGACGGGAAAAAATATAAATTATGACGGATGTTTCCACGAAGGCCATGGTGTCCATCTCGAAAAGGGCAGGGGCACGTCGCAAGGCCATGACCGTGAGATGAACTAACCTGGGAAGAATACGACACGAGCGAATCATTTAACAAACGGTTAACATGTTATGATACTAGTGTTGCTGGCTTCGCGCCAACAAATGCCTTAAAACTGATTTTCCCTAAAATAATAACATTTCTTTTTTTATTCAGTTATATGCGGTATACTGCCGTTTCAGATAAATTGTGTCAAACCATTATGCGAGATATTCATTTAGTAAATAATCTTTTCGTAAAAAAAATATTTTTAAGACTCCTTTTTGTGGCATTTTTATAGCGATGAAAAAAAGCTAAGTTAATGAGGTTTTTGAACGGAGTGACGAAGGACCTGCCAGGTCCCGAAACGTTTCCCGCTTGAATTCCTGCGATTGCCACAGAAGAACCAAACCATCAAAGACAATACTATTTTGAATATTATTACTCGCAAGAGCTTGTTTCATACCTGCTGACTCTTCCGAATTTTTCGTAAAATGTACAAATTAGGACTATTTTTACGATTTTACAAATATTGCTTCAACTTAAAAAAAAAAATTACATTTTTTTAGTAAAATTGTTGCTGGAGGTGATTGCACCGTCACAAGAGGTACCGTCCACGGCAGCGTCGTGGTTTTTACTATCCGTCTATCCGGTGGCCACGGATCCAAAACCAATCCAAAGCCCAAACCCTTTGGGCCTTTATTCAAGTGTTCGGCGGCGCACGTTGGTTTGACGTGTTGGGCTTCGCTGTTTCGGCCAGTTTCGTGGCAAGCAGAGCGGTGTCTGTGTTTGTTGCACGTATAATCATAGAATTTCCCTAGTCGCGGTGGCTTCGCGGCGCAATGGCGAACTCCAAACCTCAAAAGAGGTACTTTCAGGTGTTCCTGAAATCCTAAACGTTGCAATTCACGTGCTTTGTGCCGTCCAAGAAGGGAAAAAAGTTTTGAGTTTTTCGCACGTGCACGTGTGATGTAAGCGTTTCGTCGAAAAGTGCTTGCCTCTTACTACTGACCCCCCCCCCCCCCCTTCCCCCCCTTCCCCCCCCCCCGCGGCCGCGGGAGTTTTACGAATTCTAAAGCCCCCAGGTTGGCAGGTATGTTGTTTTTCCTCCCAGGTTATGCAAAGAACAGGTGCACTGCGCAACACAGTGCAAACACGGCTTCTCCACTTTTTTTTTTTTTTTTTTTTAGACGGACGGTGCGACGCAACACAGTGCTAGCACGGCTTCTGCGCTTCTTATCTTTGCTGTGTTTTCTTTTAGACGGACGGTGCAACGATCAAATTTGACTGCCTCTAGGATTGATGGCAGGCATGAGCATATTCGACCGTTTGTAGATTTTATGGCAGCTTCTTTTTCTTTTGTTGTTGCACAAGAGGGAAGAAAAATCCCAGTCGCTTGTTCGTGGTAACTATGTGCAGCATGCACGCTAATGCTTCGGTCCGACTTTGGTCGGCACGTAAATATCGGGCTCTCAACGTATTGCGCTAAGATTTTCTGCAGAGGTGCGGCTAGGTGGTGCACGCATGGGGCGAGCATACCAACGCATGAGCTTACCTTGTTCGAAAAAGAAAAAAAAGAAGAAAAACAAACAAACTGTTTCCGGCTATCTACCACGCCATTCGCAGACGACGCCATGACCGGGCTCGCCTAGTTAAATCTGCCACCGACAGATGGCGGAAGCGTCGAGCGTTCCGGCAGAGACGCGCGCGGGCATAGTGAGAAGTTTCTGAAGATCGTCCAGGGGCTAATCTGGACACTTGGCGAGAAAGTCAGCGAGAAATCTGGCGGCCGTGATTGGCCAGCGCCGCACTTGCCGGCCAATCGTAGCCGCCGGATTTCTTGCCGACATTTTCGCCAAGTGTCCAGATTGGGGCCCAGATCGTCTGCTAAGCTCGGCGGCGACGCTCTTGCAGACATGTACAAATTACTCAAAAAAGGTAGTTAAGTTAAGTTACTGAGTATCGACGCCAAAAGTAATTGGAGTAGAGTAGAAATTACGCATTTGTAATAGTAATTGAGTAAACTACTAACTACTGTAAAAAGTAGCGAGTTACTTTGAAGTTACTTACGAAGTTACTTTTTTATATTTTTGTGGTAGCAAAATGAACAGCAGTTTTAATTCGTGAAAAACCCTGCGAGCCTAAAATAAATGCAGTCATTTTATGACTTGCGTTTTCACCAAAATAGTTTATTCGCTCGCAGAAGCAATTGACTTTCAAAGTTCTTGCCAGGAGAGTTTTCGCCTTTTCCTCCTAACGACGTCCCCAGCTAAGCGAAAAAGACGTTCCACCGACGCGCTGGATGGAACGGCAGCGTTGGATTTGAGAAACAGGCTGTGCAGGGTCGGGTAAGCGAGTGTTGGCATCTTAGGTGTCCATGAAGAAACATGTGAGGTTTGCCTCGGCTATAGGGTCTTTTATAAGAAACCTTCCTCTTTTTTCTTTTTCTTCTGCAAGTTGAGATTGTTACGACTGGCCCCTCTTTATTCCGACGACGCTCTGAGAGTACGCTGAGCGAGTGCACCAGACCGTCAAGGGTTCAAGTCCCGCGCCACGACGATGAGATCATCCGGACGACTGCGCGTCCCGTTGTAGTGCTAGTGCTACAAAAAAATTGTTTTGGTCTAACAGAAGATGAACCGAAGTATACTTTGCCGCTGACGCCGGGTTCAACAAAAGGATCTCCCAAGGGTAACTCGCAATCCTCGCCGGCGACTACAATATTCTGACGCGCCTGACACGCCTAACAAGTAAATCGTTTTTAACATTAGAGGAGGTCTCCGAGGCATGGAAGGTCGGAAGGACGCGAAGGATTACGGGAACAAGCATCGTCGCTCGTACAGTTGCAGCTGGAAGCGGGAACGTGCTCCCATGAACGGATTATCCGTGCCAGGGTTTGTGCGCGGGGAGTCCGGCTTTGCAAAGGCGTATGCGCTGACGACGAGGCGACCATGGGAAGAGGCGCCCAGCTGCGAGGTCATTCCAGTGGCGCCTCCCATGGAACCTACCGCTTGAGTCAGAACTCACTAAAGACAGACAACACGAAAACAACAACAACCCTCGGAGTGTCCCCGTCTTTCACAGTTGCAGCTGGAAACGCGGCGCCTGCGTGCACTCTCTTCCTGCGTTCGTGCGCGCCGGTGTTATGTTTTGGCTGCCTGTCGCCCCTTGGCCCAAGGACGCCTTCCCAAACAAGGGGGCCCCTTCGGGAATGCTACTTCATATGCCGGCGTCTTATTCATTTCTGCGCTCAAACTTTCGTGCTGAGCAAAATTAGCTCTAGATTTCGAAAGTAGTTAGTAATTTGAGTAGAGGTTACCTGAAAAAAGTAGTTAAATTAAACTACTAATTACCCAAATCCAGTTGTAATTGAAAGTTACCAAGTTACTCGAAAAAGTAGTTAAACTACAGTAGTTTGAGTAGAGTAGTTGAACTACGCCCAAGTCTGCGCTCTTGACACTTCCGACATCTATCGGCGGCAGATTTAACTAGGCGAGCCCGGTCATGACGTCGTCTGCAAATGACGCGGCACATAGCCAGAAACGTTTTTTTTATATGAACAAGGTAAGCTTATCCGTTAATATTTTAACTTTATGCATGCACCACCTAACCGCACCTCTTTAATAAATCCCTGCGTTATACAAAACAACAACGTAAATGAGGAAGTTTGGTTAAGCACAGACCTTTGCCCACCCCCGATTCGAGCTCGAAACTGAACAATTATAGTACAACTTGTTTTAAGCCCTTAATGATTAGGTGATGCTTAATCACTTTCCCTAATAACAGACGAAAGCCGAGGTATATAAATTATAGGGCTGGGCGTCGATTAAAAATTTTAACCCGAGTAATCGCAACCCTTTAATCGATTCATTAATCGATTAAATGGTCTCGTTAATTTCCATGCATAATATTTTAGAACATTAAATACATTTTTTTTTTTTGCTGATTATGTGATATACGGCGCAATATACAATTTCGATTATGAATCAACCTCGACGTGTAGTTGAGAACAGTTAAAAAAAGAAAACACTCACGCTCATAGATTCTTACTTACGCGGCATGAGGCAAAGGGGTTCGTTGATACTCTCCGGCAAGAGTGACCCCCTTTGATTGTTCACAATAGTCTCTGCGGCGCTAAATGAAGACTAATACGGCGATGAAGTGGCCGGGAGACGTGGAACCCTCTGCACTTTTCTGGAGTTACAAATCATCATCATCATCATAATTTCTTATTCCTTGAAGGCCCAGGGGCATTATAGAAGGGAGTGAACACTTCAAAAAACAAACAACACAACTATTTATCAACAAAAACACGCTGCAATCTGGTTATAGGTTAGAAAAAGTAAGCTAATGGCTGCAGAAAATTTCTTAGTCTCAGATAAGGAAACAATTACGCCAGGCAGTGAGTTCCAGTCGTCAATGGCCAATGGTAAAGTAGACATATGGTGAGTGACGGTTGACGATGAAATCGGACGGAGTTTAATAGTCGAGGGAAAAATGCGGTAAGGAGGCGATAGCAAACTTTGTCTGAGATGACTTGTAATAAAAGATCCGATGAAGAAGAGAAAGACGAGACACCCTGCGGCGGTGAGGAAGTGTGTCAAGGTTAGCTGATTGGCGAAATCCTGATATGCTTGCGTAAGGGGAATAGTCGGAATAAATAAAACGGAGGGCTCTGCTTTGAACGGATTCCAGGTTGTTTGCCTGCCACGGTGACCATATGGAAAAAGCGAATTCTAGTTTAGTTCTGATCAAGGTAGTATAAGCTAGTTGTTTTACTTGGGATGTAGCTTGTCTGAGGTTACGGCGAAGAAATCCGAAAGTGCGGTTAGCATCGGCGATGACAGATGTTACGTGAGTGGTCCATGACAGGTCAGACGTCAGATGGATTCCTAGGTATTTATACGATGAACAAGCAGTTACTGGGATGCTAGAAAGGTGGTAAGAGAAGGATAGAACATGTGAATTGCGGGAAAAAGATAGCGATTTACATTTATTATAATTTAAATGCCATTTGCATTTATGACGCCACTGAATTATAAGTTGGAGATCGTTCTGCAAGATTAGTTGATCGTGGCGTGAATAAATCGATCTATAGATGACACAGTCATCGGCTAACAAACGTACTTCAGAAGTGATGCCATGGTGGTGATCATTAATGTAGATTAAAAAATGAAGGGGGCCAAGAACGGTTCCCTGTGGGACGCCAGATGTTACTGTGCTTGTGGTAGATTTTACATTGTTTATAGAAGTGTACTGAGTGCGATTAGTGAGGAATTCAGAAATCCAATTGACTACAGAGGGGTGAAGATTAATATGTCTTAGTTTCATTAAAAGACGTTGATGAGGGGCCTTGTCGAATGCTTTGGAGAAGTCAATGAACATGGCGTCAGTTTGAACAGTGGAATTGAAATTTGAGTGAACGTCAGTTGGAAATGCTGTTAGCTGAGTTTCGTATGAGTATGAATTGCGAAATCCATGCTGGTGCTCGAAAAGGAGGTTAAGAGAGTCTAGAGAGTTAATTATGTTAGAATAGAGAATATGCTCCAAGAGTTTGCATGAAACGCTGGTGAGCGAGATGGGACGATAGTTGCTGATTAGTTGGCGATCACCTGTTTTATGAACGGGTATGACGTTAGCAGTTTTCCCATCGGATGGAACTTCAGAGAGTTTAAGAGATTGTGAGAATATATCGCAGAGGAAAGTGGAAGAAATGTGTTTAGTGTTCATTAATACCTTAGAATTATATATCGCTCATTAAGTTTACTTTACGTTAAAAGTCGCCTAAAGTTTGCCCTTCATACAGACGTACCCGTCCACGTCCCCGTGGTGAAGGCGTTTAATTTTTACTTTCATTTGGCTCTTCAAAATTTGAACGATTAACCGGCTAAAAAATATTAATCGCGATTAAAGCATTAATCGATTAATTGGTAGGTTAATTGATAAATTGCTCAGCAGTAATTAAATTGCAGAAAAAAACATTGACGAGCTGTTGCACTTTTGCAAATACTAGAAATCCGAGACGGTGTAACAAAAAAATATAATAATAAGGTGTGTGTCCTTTTCGTTTTCGTTCATCGGACTTGAGTTTTCGACTAATGCGCTTGCCGAAATACGTACCATGAACCAACGGGGGCTCACAGTGAAACAAATATATTGGCATTTGCCCTGTCGGCGTTTTCGCCATTGTGAAAAAAAGTTCGAGCTCATACTCCATTTCACCTTAAGCCGGGGTTACTTTGCTTATACATGATATACAAAAGACAGTCTGCATACAGATTCGAACGCGAGTCACGTGCGAGATCTGTGGTTCGAATGCCGCACGGCAATGAGTCCAAGGAGAAAAGTTGGTGCGCGGCATTCGAAACATGGTTATTGCGGTATGACGTATGAGCAGTGTGTGACCCCGGCTTTACGGTGAACCGGGGACAATGCTACGAGCCATCATAAGCCAATCCAAAGCCTCGTGGTGTGTCTCGCGAACTTCGAGAGGGGCGCGGCGACGCGCATGGCAGGTTGTCACGTGATGCGCTGAACTCGATTCAATCTTTATTCGGTGAAGTGAAGAAGTAGTTTCCACATTCCGGTACTTCAAACTCAAGGAATGGGTAAGCTATTCGATTTAAGAACGTGCTTCCCCGCCTTCAAAAGTAATTATACAAAAATCAAGACGCTGAATTTATTTTTATTTTCTTCTTCTGATTTTGTTGTGTCCGTACTTTCGCAGCAAATGCAGCTCCGCGAAGGCTCGGAGACCCTGGAGAAGTGGAGCAACGTGAAGGTGCCCATCTACATATCCTTCCACCTGTTCAACATCACCAACCCGGAGGAGTTCGGCAACGGCTCCAAGGCGGTCGTCCAGCAGGCCGGTCCTTACGTCTACAGGTGGGCAGCCTTCTTCAACGCTACACTCAAACCGATCATACATCATTCAGAAGATCCGATGACTTACAATATCCGCGGACGCGACTCAAGCGTGCTTAAAGCACGTTTGCTTCATACATATATGTATGCTTCGGAGGCATGCCTGCAAACAGGATTTGTATGACCAATTGGATTGTACCGTCCTACAAGAAAGAAGAAACTCCTATTCCTTTCACCCCATAGTGATTCATGCCCAGACCGACGACCAGTTCTCGCTTTCCACTTTTCCCCGCTTCCTCCTCTCCCCCTTCTACCCTGTCCACCGTTGCCTGTTTTCTCCTCCCCCAGGGTGAGGAGGATATTCTGCCTTGCAGAATCTCGAGTCTGGTCGTCGGCCTGGCATGCTCTGGAAGAAAGGGGCGGGTTTATTGGCCAGGCTTGGGGGAGGGGGAGGCTTTGCAACGAGATGTCAAGTCACGACGAAATTTAACGTCGTGGACGGACGGATGTGGCGTCACAGGCGGAGTAATTGCCATTTCACCAAGAATGAGGCATTTTCATCCTAGAGAAAAACGAATATATGCCCTTTTTTACAGTAAAACAATTTTACCACGAAGTTAAATGAAGAGGGAGGGGGTAGGGGAGTCGCTTCCCTTTCCCCCCCCCTCCCAACTAGCTTGTCCCTAAAAGCCGCTACCGCTTGCGGACTGTCTTTTTATGATGCATAGCGCATGCGGACTTACGACCAATGGGCGAAGAAAGGCGTCCGTCATTAAATTTCAAACGCTGCAAGGTGAGCCAGTGACCAAAGCGCCCAGTGCGTGAACACTATTGGCCCTCTCCCTCCCCCCTTTCTACTTTTACAACGCTTACACACACACACACACACACTGCAAGGTAGCAAGGTTCGGAAAGCCAGAAAAAGTACCTGGCACCGCGCACCGCTGGCTGGCACTCCTGGCACAGAGGCAACTAAGGCGCCTGATCTTCCAGTGCTCAAAATGGATGCTTTCACTAATACTGGTGGCGCCGTGAGCCGATGGGATTGTTACCTCCCCAAAGAGAGCTGAAACTATACCCCATTTCACCTCATGCTGTACCGCAGAGAGCAAGCTACAAGCGCGAGCTCCATAGCATTGGGAGCTGCTCTTGACGCACGAGGGCTTGTGCCGCCGAGATCTGTCCTAAAGCAAGGAGCTCGCGCTTGCAGCGCTTTCCTGCGGTACAACACAAGGTGAAACAGAGTATAGGCGGGAGACAGCGCTGTGATACGTATACGCGTAAAGCCCCTCGATGTGATTGCGGTTTGTCCTGCGAGTAGCGTCAAATGCGCCAGTGCACGAGGTCCGTGCCTCCGGCCCTTGGAAGCAAATGGCGGCGCAGCACTGAAATGAGTGAAATGAGCGGCCCTTGGAAGCGAATGGCGGCGTAGCGCCGGCTTGTGGCACGTGTCTTGCGCGTTTCCACAACAATGGTTGGCGGTGCTTGTAAGCGTGACATTTATCGAGGGACGTTATGTACGGCTTTTCCACAAGGGCGCAGCCATCTCGAATGCCGTCACTTCTGGTACGCGTTAAAACATCGTTTTGACCTGTCCAGACCGCTAGGAGGTGTCCACAAAAAATGCGTGATTGTCGCTCATTCTTGTTTTACATCACCTATATTTTCTCGCATATTCCTAGTTGAAATATCTTATTATTACTGCGTCCCGTATACCGGATATGGAACCCACTTGACTCAGAAGGAAAGGAAACGAAAAACGAATATTTAAGGGAACGGTGCCACCCGCTTACTGTAGCGCGCCCATATTCTGTTGCAGGTCAATAGTAACAGGACAATTACTCTTCCCACAAAGCACTACACTATTTCCACTTTAACAGAGAGAAGGCGAATGGAGAGGATGAAACCACCAACCGTGGCGAGCAGAAAACTTTGTTGGAGCGACTCGTCTTGCTATTCTAAACCTGCGGCAGAATATGTAGCATGTCACAACGCTACATTGCAAGACCGAAGCAATCCTCAAGGCTTGACAAATCCGGATGACATGCAGGAATGCAACATTTTTAAGGCGAAAGCCCCAAATGTCCCATCACAAGAAAAGGCGGCGTCGGCGTTGTGCCCGAAAGATGGCCATAAAAATACATCATCAAGCACGCGCCGCTCAAGGTCAAAGCGGACGCGCCTCAGAAATAAAACACAAAGAAAAGCACAGCAACACAGATGCTTCGGCACGGAAGCCGTGAAGCCGGCGGGGCGTCGCGCCTGCGCAGTGGGGGGAGAGCGATGTCATTGTCGGAGCGCCGTGTGCGGAAGAAAGACGTGGCGCAACACCTCCGCCGCTTCAGTTGCGCTTCGGACTTCATCTGTGCTCATTGTGCGCATCGTGCGATGGACTGTGAGGCGTCCGCGTCCACATCTACGGCCTCGACATTGGCAGCAGCGTCTACATCTATGGCGGCTTCCGTAGGCAAACGTGGCCGCCCACGCAAATACGCCACAGCCGAGGATGCAGGCCAGCGAATACACAAACACACGTATCGAATACTGGCAGAAACCACTTTAATACGTGTAGAAACATGACTGGAGAACATTTTACCAGCGGGACTATAATGCTTTCGCATTCCTATAGCGTAAGCAGTCTTAAGGTGTCTCCGACGGGATTTTATCCAAGAACGGTGAACGACGCTCTAAAGCCCATGCCGGAATAATAACAAACAAGCAAACAAACAAACAAACAAAGTACGCGTGAGAACATGACCAATCATACAAGCGCAATCTCCGATAAAACACACTGACGCGGGCCCATGCGTGGAATCCGGCAGGCAAAACAAAAATTTCTTTCTTTAATAAAAACAAAACAAAACAAGAAAGTTGTATTATAGTACATGCTTGACGTTGACTGCGTAAAGCACGAAGTACCCACGAGGAAAGAAGGAAAGAAAGGCATAAACAGAGAGGGAACGATGGAACGACACAAGAAGAAATGCGTAAAAGCATGGCGCAAGAAACAAGCAAGCACGACGGAACGCATTTTCCCGCAGCGTCACGCGACGGCAACGAGAGAAAAATGTCGCCAGAGTTTTGTTGACGGACGATGTGTTACAGAAGCGAGTGACACAGATGGAGTACGGGGGGCCGCCGCCTTCGTGCATACCGAAAGCGCGCGACCAGCTGGTTGCGTAGCCGCGAAAAAGGACATGACCCTGCAAATTTGTGTTTATACTCTGTTTCACATAAAGTCCAACCGCAGTCAATCAGTGCATCGTCACCGTCGGATGGCGTCATACAAGTGTCATGCGGTTGCCTGGCCGCCACGATCCTCAAACGCGCAAAGACGTCGTGTGCCGTGACGATCGCCCTTTTGGCGCTCTCTAAATGTCTCCATCGGATCGTCGACTACGCTTTACAAAGAGTATGCACCAATCCAACTTCTCCGCTAAATTTAGCGGAGAAAGTGAATTGGTGTGTAGAGATCTGACGTCCCATAATGCAACACTGCGCGCGTTGCATTATGAAACGTTACAGGCCACCGCCTCAAGACATTCGGGTTCTCGAAATCCAGAGCAAGGAGTTAAAGAACGTCTCACGTTGAAAAAAAAATGAAAGACGTTTAGCATTCCATGTAACGCCGAATTAGAGCGCAGCTCTTGGGGAGGAGGAGGGAAGCTACGGAGAGGAGGGTACGCCCTTCCCCCTCTTCCGTAGCCTCCCTCCTCCTCTCCCTGTCCCCTGCCATTTAGCAGGTGAAAATTCCCCACTCAATTCAGCTAGAAAAATTCGGCAGCTAAATTTAGTGGAAAAATTTCCCCGCTAAATTTAACGAAAATAGAGAGTTTTCGTAGATCGTTTTCGCCGCCCCACAACGCCCTCCGCAACCCGCTACGATGCCCGTAACTCTACAGTCAAGGCCATCGACACGCAGGCGCAGTAGCGCCTTCTTCATTGTGGAGGGCTTAGCGGAGAGGAAACGCGGTCTACGAAAACTCCCTAATGTTTCAGCTAAATTTAGCGGGGAATTTTTCCGCTGAATCTCCGGGGAAATCTTCCCACTAAATTTAACGGGCAATTTTTTTCCGCTCAATTTTAGCGGGAATAGCGGGGAGTTTTTCCGCGAAATTTAGAGGGGAAATTTACCCATAATGCAACGCGCGATGATGTCACGAGTGACCCTCGTGACGTCACACGTGACGTCGCGTGTGACGGCATTATGGGAAACGTCCCATAATGCAACGCGCGGTTACGCCGACGCCGCTAAAGCCGGAGACGGGCTGCGCTCTAAAACAAATGCGTCGAGGAGGCAACATCGCACACAAAAAATCAACAACAAGATATAAGAAGGTGGAACAGAGAGTTTACGATACGCCTAAAGCGAATGGCGCCTTTGGGTTGAAACAGCGTCAGGTGGTCCGCTTTGTTTGACACGTGCAGTCGCCGATAGCACGAGAAACGCCGGACGTGGCGTGTTCGGAGAATCAGATTATTGTTTCCCAGCCAATGTAGTTACGGCATTAGGCAATAGAAACGCCGATGGAGGAATAATGAAGCAAGAGGCGTAAAGATGATACGCCACGACTTGCGTTTTTAACGTGAAACGTGCATGGACAGCGCCATTTTGAATACTGTGGCGCCATCTGGCGGGCGTCAGGTTTTGCGGCCATGCTGAGTGGTTAGAAACGTTGGCGATAGTGCTCTTCAGGGCGCCGCTCCCGCGTTGGGTGTGCTAGTTGAGTGCTCCAAAGTGCTGGGTATCCGACTTGGGGCGCGTCTTGTGTTCTTGCGTGCCGCGGATGGTGTTTTTCGACAAATTGGGAACTTCTGTTGTCCCGCATTATGACATCCGCCAGTGTTGCGATGCCGAGAAGAGCGGCACTGAACTTCGCCAGGGATAGAAATCGGAGGAGACTACACAAAATATTGTTTCAGTTAGCAACGATTGAATTTTCCGTTCAGGGTTTTTTGTCATTTTAGATGCAGTACACCGCTAATATTTTGGGCGTTTCGTGCCGTCCACAACAACGAAACATAATGTGAACAATATACTTTAGTTGATCGCGTTGGTGATTAAATTAAATGCAAGAAAGAATAAAACATGAAGGACGGACAAATGTGTTGTTTTGTCCGCCCATCATGTTTTATTCTTCCTTGTATTCAAAGAGAACAAGGACGCGCGAAATAAGAGAATTGCAGGGAACAATCGAAGGCGGCTAGCTCCAGCTTGCACATGTTTTTAAAGGTTTTGATTGAGGATCCTATGTCGACGAGCACGTCATTTATCTAGAACTGAAAACAGCAAAGTCGAGATGGGGCCATTGCTGGAGCGAGTCGATCAATGATTCAACGATTCGAAATCGATGCATGAGCATGTTTCAGCAATATAAATCAACTTTCCAGCTACACCATGTACTTATTTGCAAAATAAGAACCCTGTCCCGTTGTGATGGTCAACGAAAGTTCATTGCTCTCTGCGATCGCGCGTGAGATCGTGATTAAGAAAAAGCGATAGAACTAACTTTTCGACAATTTCAGTCATACCCGGCGGCAGAAATGAGCCTTCAACTAAAGTCGGCGACTCTGAGGCCGGATTCTCAAAGCGAACTTACGACGAAAAACGTGCGTACGACATATTTGAGAGAAAATCCGTATTCTCGAAACGAAATTGTCGTAACTTTTGCGCAGGTTACGACAAAATCCTACGACAGCTCCGAAGCTGTCTTACGCACTTTTTACGATCAAATCAACATGGCCGACAGCATCGCACAGTTACTTGCGCGACGACCAACGGACATTTATTTTTCTACATGCTCTTCTCGCGCGTCCCGACTTCAAGCAGCAAGAAAAAGGAAGAAGTCCTTGAAACCGACCACGACGAACGTCAACGCTGGATCCACAGACACCCGGGAAAAGCAACAAAGGCAACGATCCCACCGACCAAGCGAGCTCGACAGAATAGGCCTAGCAGGCACTCCGACCGTTCCGACGGTCCTTGGCTAAGACCGTCTGCCCACGACCGGCTGGATTGCTGAATGCATAGGCGTAGACCATGGGAGGCAACGGGGCTCGTGCCCCCTGGTGAGATCCAGGGGGCAGAGCCCCTCCGGGCCCGGGCCTTGATCTTTTTTTTTTTTTTTTTGCTTGTGTTTGTTGTTAGTTTGTCTTCAATAATTTGTCATTTTGTCTTAAATGTATAATACTTTATCAATGTTTGTGCACCACACATAGGACGCGTAGGTTGTTTGTAGGCACTGGAAAATAAACCATTATTATTATTATTATTATTATGATTATTATCATCATTGCCGAGACGCTGTTTACGTGGCCATGTAACGTAGCTGCTAGTAGTAGGATGTAAACAAAATAACGCCCACGTTGCACTTTATTGAAAAAAATACGTCGGAAATGGAATACTCAGCGTAGATTATGCGTTAGCTTCAATCTCCAGTTCTGGCGAAAACTAACGCGTTCAGTACCCCCCCCCCCCCTCCCGGAGGAACTTCGAGCCTGCTCTCCAGGAAAATGGAAGTCCACGCCGCTGGCTGAACCGGAGTATGCCCGCGCGACCTCTGGGACCGTTCCCGCTAGTGAATAGTTTGACCGCTGAACTAAATTTCAGAGGTCAATCTCTGCTCCATGGTCATCTTCTTGTTTTCCGGGAGCGGTGACGAACGCTGTCGTCGGAAAGGGACTCTCATCGATTCTATCTTGTTTTGTGTGATATAGAGCTCAAATAAACGCCGTGTGGATTACCTTCGTAACACGGTATGTACACTTTGTTATTAGTATGCCATTTCTATTCGGACACGACGCTACGTCACTGTCGAGCTACGCGATGACGGTCCAACCTTTCTTTGCCGAGTGTCACGTCAGTATCGAGTTGCAATCGTATAAGATGGGCCCCGAAGCGCTTATCAAGGCGCGGTCTAATAGAGGTAATGCCAGCTCTTCGATCAAACGCGCGCGTCCGTTCCCAGTGTGAACAGGTATTTGCGCGACTCTTGCTGACACTCTCGTAGTTCAAACGTATCTTTTTTTAACGTCGGCTCGCTCCTGCATTTCCGAGGCCGCGGAAAACGCCGTGGCGGTTTGTTTCTTTCTAGGTCGCTTTGCAAACGACTGGCACGGGGCTTTTCCCAACGATGACAGTTGTGTTGACTTCGTAGCGTTCGAGTTCGTAGCAGTGATCGAAGCGTTTAAATCGTGTTAGCGTCGATATATCACTGCACGGACACGAACCCCAGACAAGTGGTGGTGGAAAGGCCATCCGTGTTTATGAGAAACAGCTTGAACACTAAACATTTGCACATAGACAGGACAGGACATACACCGAGCTGACTATCAACGAGTAGTTAGCCTGTGTTTGTTATTAAAAATCCACGTGCTCCGAACTATGCCGTGCTCTCCGATTGGTTGTTCGTGTTGCCGAAGGCGCCGTCGCCATAGCAACAGCACCGGAAGTCGTCGTTTTTCTCTAGGAGGTCGTAACTTTCCTCCTCTCACTTAAGAACGCGTTTGTGAATACCGTTTTCGCCTCATCTTACGATGATCGTAACTTTACGAACTTCGTAGCTAAGTTGTCGTAGGTAAGAGGTTTTTTATGAATCTGGCCTCTGAATCACGAGATATAATTTGTTTTTCGGTAGCGTGTATAGTTTTGTAGATATCGCGAATCCAAGTATCGTTCCGGCGGCACGGCGAAACCGAAACCTACCGGCTGAAGCAGCTTGGCAACACTGATATTAGTGGCGCGTCGTCGGCATGACCTCGTTCTCGTCCCGCGCTTCTGAGCCGACGCACGGACAATGTCGGCTCAGTCCCACGTGGAGTTTAAAAACAGAAGGAAAGTTGCACATTTCCTTTTTTTACCGCCTCACGTTGTTAATATGCACCAAATGTAGTAAGTTTTAGAGTGTATTTATAAATTTGCCAGCTGAAAAGCGAATCCAACTGCTATAAATATGACGCGGTCAGTGCCGGCACAGCGTGCCTGTATTTGTTTCTTGCTCGCGGGCCGAGAGAAAACGAAATAACGGGAGATAGGTGCACGCTAGTTGGATCAGCCGCGACCTGCTGCGTCCGGCCGATCGTGCTGGAGCAGCCGGCGGCACCACATCGTTCTTCAAAGACGCATGTTTCGTGGAGAAACACGCAACAGTCAGCAGCCGCAGATCCCGTGTGTAGGTGTCTGACGTAAAGTGCTGGGAGCAGAGCTTCGCGTTGGAGCTCGAGTCAACGGTCTTCCGAAGTCTATCCGGCGTACGGCACCGACCCACACCTTGTGCTTCTTCCGGTCTCTTGGGAACTGGTGGAACCGCAGCTGCGGGCTGCGCACCGGATTGTTGGTTCAACCCACAGCATTACAAGTTGTGCTCGACATTGCCCAACGCGAGTACGGCGAGTCTCTCCGGCTCCACGACACGCGCGTGAGCAAGCAGCACCGCTTCGCTCTCTTCCGCGCTGTCGCGGAAGGAATGTTGGAGTTAAGTGAACTGCCTGGACGCTAATAAAAATAGGAGAACACAGGATAACGTGGTAAGCACCTCTTGCCGTCAGCAGAATCGCAGAATGCCACGGGAAACGAAGCGTCCGCGGCGTCCGTACGAGAGCGTAGGACTAGACCTACGTCATTGCCCAGTGTTGCTTCACTAGCTCACCCGGTGCCAGCGTTGCTCACCCGCTTTCGGGCCGCTAACCGAGCAGGGAGAACATTTTTAATATTGGTTTTAACCGGTAATGCGGCGTCGGTTTGACGTGATATTGGGGAATTGTAGTAGACCGTTTCCGCAGCCCGCTAAGCACCCGGATAGCGCTCCGTAATCCCCCACAAGACCTTGAACTATGCAGATAAGGCTGGCGGCGGGCATGCGCAGGTGCGGCGTTTTCTTCGGGGATAACGTAGCGGAGGAGAAAAACGGTCTACTACAATTCCCTATTTTGGGTATGACCGTATTTTGACCCCCTAAAGCGATATCAGTCATTTTGATAGGGTCGACTTTTTGAGTGGAGTGGTAAACTAAGTTACGAAAATTTACAAGCTGAAACAGCGATTCTAACGAGAGAACTTGCGCCCACCTTGCGAGCGTGTTCCGAGCACACGAGATGTTCCGAGCACACTCGAGAGGATGACGTCAGGGAAAAGTCGTTTCTGTTTACGGACGTAACCCAGTGCCGCCGGAGGTTTTTGTCATTTGGAAAGCGATAGAGTCTGAAGACATTGCAGCAGCCAGTTGCCTTCTCGGATCCCGCGCACGATACAGATATCATCTGATAATATTCTGCGCTTTCGGTTGTTATTCGTGCAGCCTATTACCGAACGATGATGTCCCGATGACCAGGGGATGGTCGTCGTTGATTCCGCTAGCTCTAATTACATCTGGAAGGAAAAAAGATAATGAGAGAATACCGCGAGTAAAGCAACAGAACTTGAAGGAACGCAGGCGTCCAAGAAGGCGCTCATCGAGGTCTTTCGCTCGTTCCTAACCACTCAGGCGAAGGAGGAAAGGGCTGGCAGCCCTTTCCCCTGCTCCCTCTTGCCCCTTTTCTGTAAAAGCCGCATTTCGTAAACCCGTTGCATGTGACGTCACACGACGTGACAGTTTCACCGCTAGATTTAACGGGAAAATTGCAGTCACGTGACCCCAGCGCCAATTCAGTTTCCCCGCTAAATTTAGCGAGAAAAATGATGTCATAGGACCTCGTGTCACGTGACCTGTACACAAATTCAGTTGCCCCGCTCAAATGACGTCATGTCTAAGGGTTACGTCATATGTACTTCGGGTTCCCTGCTTTCTTGTAAATACCGATAAACAACCCAAAAATTAACCCGCGAGACGGTTTTTGTCAAAATCGAGAAAAAAAATCGAAAAAAACCGAATTGAAGCTTTCCGTCACTGAGAAAAACCCAGTTTCCTGGGCAAAAATCTTTAACTACAGTTCAATTTCGAGTTTAGCCTGTCCGCGATGTTACTTCTTCCTTCAGAAACCAAATCCCTTATCTCGTTTTCTTCTCTTGGTACTGGGACGTTTTCCAAGTGTTTAGGTCAGGAGCATGTACTCCGGACGGAGTGACAAATCTATGTCCCTCGTTTTCTTTCTTCAGCATAAGGCCGTATAAATACCGATTTCTTGTCCAACACGAAAAATTGGCTCCGAAAAACAACGAATATACAGGAAAGAATAAACCCCGAAAAAACCCACACCCGAATTGGAAAAGAGTGGAACGCGATAGCTAAACATATAAACTCCCGCTGGTTCCCAAGCCGAGCAAGCGTCTCTGCGCGGCCTAGTCATGTAGCGTGTCTGGCCCGCAACCGAAGGATCTTGGGTTCGAATCCCGCCTAAAATTCTACAAATTTTTCTTCAAGGCTTTAAAGAATTACTTTATGAAGTGAACTCACTTGAGACGGGCGGCGCCCTTTGATTCGCACTACATGACTTGTATTAATCACTTCCATTCCACGCCTGACGTCACATTTCACGTGAATGTTGTGGTTTTCTTTTTTTGTTTAAATTTGGCGCCCGGCCATGTGGTTGTGACGTCATGACCCCCTCGACCAATCAGGATTTTCCAGCCACAACGCCGCCGACGCCTTAACCCTACCTATATTCAAATTCAGTTTCCCAGCTAGATGTAGCGAGAAACCTGACGTCACGTGACCTACGCATAAATTTAGTTTACCGGCTAAATTTAGTGGGAAAATGGACGTCACGTGACCGGCCGCAGCCCGTCGTTCCCCACACTCGGTGGACACGGGCCGACTCGACGGGGAAAGTCAATGGGGTGGAGATCGAGGAATAGGTGGAGAGCTATACTTCGTTTCAGCTTGGGTCCAGACGCAGGCGATGCTACAAGCGCGAGCTCCGGGCTTTCAGCGTCCCTGCCAAGCACGCGTGCTCGTGCAATGCAAGCACTGTTCAGGGCCACACGCTCGCGCTCGTAGCATCGGCTGCGTCTGGACCCAAGCTGAAACGAAGTATAGCTAGCTGTCAGCGTTTTTTCTAGTGACGGCCGCCATGATGAGTTTTTGTTTGTACGATAAAACAATAAAGCCGCAGTTAATCCGCTCCCACACCATACAAAAGACACGGAGTTTCTTTGCAGAAACGATGCCAGAACTCTCTGCGGTTTTTGTACGACCAACCTAGGTTACATGACTGTCGTACAAGAAAGCGACGTGCCTCGGACAGTGCCGACAGACTGTAATGTTCATACTGTATAGGCATGTTGACGGAGTCTTTTTAGAGCCCAGCTCTTAGGCACCCGTTTCCGGCTTGAGCGGCGTCGGCGTCGGCGTAACCGCGCGCGTTGCATTATGGGAATAATACAACCGGGCGTAACCGCGCGTTGCATTATGGGAAAGCAGAAAGACTTCCCCGCCAAATTTAGCGGGAAATTTAGCGAAAATTTTTCACTAAATAAGAGGAAGAAGGAGAGGAGGAGGAGGCGTACGGAGGGGGAGGAGGGGATACCCTCCCCTCCGTACTCTCCCATCTTCCTCCCCAGGAACTGCGCTCCAATTCGGCAATTCAGGGAATATTAAACATATTTCATTTTTTTTTCTCACAAAATTAACATTACAGAATGGCCGCAACAACACCACAAAGCCCGGTGATAAAAACTAAAGCCATAGGAACCAGTTCAATCCCGCAAGAATGATAAACACTGCTTTTGATCACCGACAGCGCAAAATAATTTTAGCCAACCTAAAAAGAAGAAACAAATTCAAACAACCCGCTCCGCTTTTTGCTCCTCCTTCCTCGAAAACATGCTTTTTTCGTTCGTCGGCGTAATGCAAATGGAAGCACCGCTCTATACGCCGCGAACTGCTAATCTCGATTAGGAACCACGTAAACTTGCGTAACGAGACAGGCGGCCCAGCATGCTTGCGGGACTGCAGCACCGCCGAAGGCGGCGCCGCTAATGGACTCTAAATTTGTCACACCGGTGACGCCTCGCTGCGCGTAATCTTCATCGGCGCTTCGAGTTAGTTTAGGCAAATTTACGTCATAATCTGTACCAGCAGCGATAAAGACCGGTCAAATATCTTAGTCTTGGTTTAGGAACGATGCGTCCTTGAATTCTCTGTTTTATTTTCATCGAGGAGGTACGTCGGATTAGATATATGTTGGACGCCAAGAAAGAGAAACAGGAGTAACTTTCTCTTTTGTCTTTCGTGCTCTAGTTTATGTTTAGTTTTTAGTGCAATAGACCGAACAGTTTAGAGTAAAAACATTTAGGGACAAGGACAAAGACCACATTGAAAGAAATGCGCTGTCTGTCCTTGTACCTAAGTGTTTTTATTCTTTCTTTGATTCTTGTATTTTGGCCAACCCGCTCACTGTTCTCTGTACTTAACGGGATTGGTACTTTCCAGAGATGTTCGAAAGCGATCAAATGTTTCACATAAAGCGAAAGTTGTCCAGATTAAAACAAAGACCACGCGCCATAATCCCGAATGTACAAATTATATATTCGGTTTTCTTGTTTCAGTAAAAAAATGTTATTGGTCACATCTGAAATTGAACTCCCCTCTCCCTCCTTCTTTGTCTGGAAGGTAACCGAAAACATTTGTTGGCTGTCCCTTTTTCAGGGCCGAAAACATTAACCTAAATATGCAAGAACACGACAGTTAAACTCTGTTGTTTCTTACTCATAATTTCATTGATCTGCCATCCTGTTTTGCACACCGAGCAATCGAACGAACCACCATCCGTAGTTTCTTCGATCGCGTTGAAAAACAAAGCACATGAAAAAAAAGGCAAAAAAAGAATGTTCCGTGTTGAATCGATCACGCGCACCTAAGGGTGACTCGAACTAGTCCTTAGTCACCGATAACTTTCATAAATATTCCCAGTGTCGCCACAGTACGGTTCGTCAAATTCACAAATACGATCGATATAGACACGACTGTTGCGCGCTGTCGTACTTTGCACGAATACCAGACCCGCGGCAGTCTTGCGGTCATCCGTTCTCCGCGCGTGGCGAATTAAGGCAACGACAAATAATTAAGTGGCGCAGCTTCATAAAACGAGATGGTTATGCGGCGTGGTCAGCGTTGCGTGCACAGCGGGAAGAAAAGTAACGAGCGGTGCTTGGCGGCACGACTTTACGATGACGGGGACATATACGACGATGAAGACATGGAGATAGGCGCACCAGTGCGTCGTAGCATATCGGCTGGGTCCGGTCGAGCGTGGATGGCAAATTGTTACCGCAATGTCCCCTTGAATGACTCAGCTGGTCCCATGATCCGCGTCACGGCCAAGGACGGAAAGAGACGGACGGTCGGCGGAAAGACCCTGAACTGCGATCAGCTCACGATCTGTTTTCAAAATGTCGCCATTTTGATTATATCTTTGTCTTTTTGTGCTGGATTTCGTGGGATGTTTTGTCCGCTCCCTAGTTCGTAGATAATTGACTTCCCGATAGAGATTCTGACTTACACCTTTCTGGTATCGTATTGGGCGAACTTGGAGTTACTTCGGCGTTTTTGACCTAAACGTGTGTTGCTGTTTCCCGTCAATCGTCCAGATGACAGCCATTTTGATAGGCGCCAAGTTCCGAAGAGCCGCCCATCGTTGAACGGTTTATTTGTTGATGACCATGAGGCATTCTCAGGCGCTGAGCGCTTATCACTCGTTAATATATTGCTCTATCTAGAACAACACAAAGGGAGAAATTGATCCATTCTCTTTGACGTTCCCGAATAAACGCATAGAGCAGATTCAGCAAACATACCAGAGTAATACCAAACCATTCGGATGTGGCTCGTTATGGTATCTATGCTGGAGTCCTGTGACATAGGATGTGCGTTCCTCGAGTGTCAACCGACATTACGCGTGGATCCATTGTTACAGGGAGTACCGGCGGAAAGAGATCCAAGGCTTCAACGAGCCGCGCAACACGGTGCAGTATTTCGACCGGAAGAGCTTCGTGTTCGAGCCGAGCATGTCGGCGGGCAGCGAAGAGGACACTGTCTACGTCCTCAACGTGCCCGTGGTGGTACGTATTACATATCGCGCTTACCGTCACCCCTGAAGCGACGTCGGTCACCACAAAAGTATACCTCAAAGCAATGTGCTGACTAACTGCGCAACCACGGTACTCTCGGTGTTGGACTGTGGTGCACGTCGTAGATACACCACTACGTTTGACCTTTCCGGATGGTATACTTCAAGTATTAATAAAGAAAGACGAAGCACACTTCAGCGTTCTTTTCATTGTCGCTGCGATTAAAAGCAACAAAAAGTTAAGAAAGGTGGACAGACTAATACCGGTGTCAGACGGCGTTCTAAAGCTCCTTTTCACTAAGCTCCTTTAAAAAATCGGCCAATCAGCTCGCGATGTGGAGTGCGCACGTGCTCTGTGGCGCGCGTACGTGCTCTACGGCGTGCGCTGGTTCGCCGATTTTTTAAAGGAGCTTAGTGAAAAGGATCTTTAAAACGCCGTCTGACAGAAACTATTCACGCCTGTCCCTGAGGTCCCCCAAGCAGCTTGGGGCGTCGCGCAGAGAGTTCACAGTGGGAGCACCCAAGCTGCTTGGAAGACCCAAAGCGTTAGGGCCTCCTTTTTCACAACTCCTCTACTAAGCCTCAGAACACTGATATCAAACAACGAAATTGCGGATTGACATTATGTGAATACCCCCTGTACCCCAGCTTGCCCGTACACTTCAAGCATTTTCTTCTTAAGTGTCCCTTCGAAGTTCCAGACTTTCCATCTCAAGACCGGCGTTAATTGACGTCTTCTCTCTCGTCTTCGGCAGGCGATCGCCGCCATGACGCGCAAGCACGTGCCTTCCGTGGCAGCCAAGCTCATCATGCCCATCGTGGACGCTATGATGCGTAAGCACAACGAGACCCTCGCCATGAAGCGCATGGCCAAGGAGATGCTGTTCGAAGGCTACGAGGTGGCCCTCATGAAGGACCTCATGCGCCTGGCCAAGGCCTTCCTGCCCAACCTGAACAACCCGCTCAAGAACAACACCTTCGGACTCTTCTACGGGGTCAGTACACCTGCTAAGAATATAAGTTGATGACCTAGTCAGTTAAACATCTAAAACAACAGTTACCCCGAAACAAAAGGACAAAGAATTGTCCTTGTCTTCTCGCGCTAACTGTTCTTGAGACAACTACTGATATACCGCGGCACAATTATGGTGTTCGGAACGCAGTTTTTCGGCACCTACAAACGCGTCATATAGGAGCCGGCATGTCATGGTGGCAGACGTCGCGATCCTGGCGGTTGGTAGTAGAAATGCTGGCGAAAAAGTACGAGCGAACGCGAATATTGCTGTCGTCGCGCGCCGTCCCAACCCGTGTCTGCTTTTAGTCTCCACCGACCGTCTGACTGCAGAGGGACCCGCAGCAAAAGAGACGTCTGCCACATTCAACTCCGCTCGTTGCCACCGCCAGGATCGTGACAGGCAGCGACACGACACTTTCATGACGTCATGGGGCGGAAATCGAAGGACTTCTGTCGATGACACATTAAGCGCACCAGTCGGAGACGCGCTTCAGGCATCATATAGGATACAACTATACTCGTGTTCACCTCATAAACCCTAATAAAAAAAAAGAGTCCGTCTTTTGCGGAGCATTATTAATTGGTAATTTCGTTCTTTGTGCGTTGATTTAAGAATATCTCGGCGAATTCAAGGTTATTTTTATGTGATTTCATCGAGATGTGCGCGCTTCAAACGCCAAAAGCATCGTTTCTTCCTTCGACACGCAAATTGTTTTTTTTAAGAACTACTTCGCGCATCGCACGAATAAGGCGCGAAAATTTCGTTTGTACTCGATGTGGCGAAGAGTGTATATAAAGTACCTGGAAGGCGTTGCCTACATGTGTGCATTATAGGCGACATGTGTGTATTATTTAGCGTCCTACATCGCCCACGCATCGGAGGTGGTTCCGAACAGCGGCGTAGACTTTCCATTTTCCCGGAAGGGGGCAGGCTGAGAAGTTCTCGGGGGGGGGGGGGGGGCTTTTCAGCGCAATTTTTTTTTACACCGGCAATTATCAGTAGTTTATTTTAGGGGGTACATTTTACAGCGTATGTATATCGCCATGTGTCCGTCGCTGTGTGTCAGTGTCAATCACCGTGCAAGCGTAGCGGTGCGTTCATCGCCGGTACCACGGCGCATGCATCGGCGTGCACAAATCTGAAAAACAAAATGCTTGTGCCAGCTGCGAAGTTGTGGGTGTAGAACCCAGGCCCCTGTGCTTCTGAAGCAGTAATCCACGTCAACAGCGTCGTCTCGGTAAGGATCATGGCTTGGGGAGGGGCTCTGTCCCCCCGTAGTCTACGCCTATGGTTCCGAAGAGGCAACAAAGCACGTCCCAAATGCTGGTGTGTCGTGTTGTCGGATGTCCCGCTTCTGGCGGCTAGTCGCAGAAATTTTGTCAAAAAGGTACGAGCGAACTTTAGTGTTACTTTCGTCGCGGCCCTTTCGTCGAATGTGCAAAGGGCTTGTCTCCAATAACTCAGGAGAACAAAGAAATTATGGTCTACGGCGCTAATTCCCCGGTTCACGAACACTTAGGTGCATAACACCCCGGGGCTCCTTCCCTGGGCACCCGTTTCCTCCGAGCAGGCAGATTTGGCTACGTCCAGCTGCTCTCCGCTGTTACTCAGCACCATGTTGGAGACATACCTTTGCGTTACGTGTCCGGTTCCAACTGTATAGTTGAAACTGGATATAAAAAGTGACCGCGTGGGTCACAGAGCCACTAAAAGGAGGTCTTCCCCCGTTTTTGCTACTTTGCTACTCGAAAAAAAAAAAACAGTATTCAAAGTAAACTATTAAATACAAAAATGAAAATTATTTTCAAGTTACTAAGCTATTCGAAATTCGAAAGTCACTTGAGTGGAGTGGTTTAAAGTTAAATTTAATTCAGTGGAGTAGTTGAATTCTGTAGAAGTCTGGTGAAGACGGGCCCTTGTGGTGCGTACAAGCGAAATACATTTAAACAATGAACAATGTAAAAAATTGTTTCGATCTCTGCTGGGGTCACTGTACACTTAGTCTAAGATGTCACGCGGCGTCAAACTATAACAAATAGCCTAAGTTTTAACCACGATCCTGATATAGTTATTATAATATTATAATATTACAATGTTTTCAGAAAATAAGACAATCAATTGAGAATCTAGGGGCCTATCAAGTCAACGTTGTATCAAGTTTCAATAATCTAGCCACCGGGGAAACAAAAATACACAAACAAAAATTGGCACGCTTCGTCGGACGAGTGGGCGTGTAACGACATAATAGGTCACATAACAACAAATCAAGGAAGCACACAATGCCCACCTAAACGATAAAAAAAAACTCCGCTACGGCGCAATAAAAATCCGATTAAATAGTATGCGGAAGAAAAAATTAAAAAAAAGAAGAAAGAAACACGGACAAAAAAATCTTGCGCTCTTGGAAACGAATTATTCATACAGTTCTCGGTAATCCGTGAAGGTCGCAGTCAGAGCTTATTACCGGCGGCCCGTTTGCAAGACGTTTGCAAGAAGCCTCCGCGCTTCGAGAGTTTGTCTGGCCACCGTGGATGGAAAACTCTTTGTCTGGGCGCCAGTCTGAAAACCTTGGGTACGCCTCAGCAATGCTTGAACAATCAGACGATCTACATACGCCGGTAGCAAGATGGCGGCGCCCAGGGACCGTACACTCGCAGACGTCTATCCAATACATTCTAGAAGACAGTGCTCGCGTCTTTCACCTTCAAACGACATCACTGTAGTGGATTCACGCAGCGTGGCGTTGCTTGCGTCTGTATCACCACCAGCGCGTTTCGCGACGCTAGCGCGTGGCTAAGCCAAGACGCACGCGTCTATCGCTTTGCGGTGCACAAGCAGAACGCGCGATAAGGGATGTAATTGAATGCACTTTTTCTTTCGGTACTACCACAATCTCTCGTGGCCTTGTTGGGCTGCTGCGGACAAAACGGGCTTCACTTATGAACCTTTTCTTTTTTTCTTTCTTTTGTTCTTCCACGGATTCGACAGCCGCGAAGCGAGAAAGTCGTCAAAAAGAGCGACTCCACGGACGGTTTTGTTTCCTTGGCCACGTGCCGGCGTCCAGATCAAGAAAAAGAAAACAGGGGACCTTGTAAATGACGATTGGCTTTCGCTTTTTTTTTTCTCCGGCGTATGTTGCAGGTCGGGGAATATCCTGGAGGCGAGTACTCCCCGCCGAAGCTATCGAAACGTTCAACTTGTTTTCCGGTAGTTAATGTCCCTTCCTGCATATATCGCGCGTGCCAACGAGCTTCCTCCAGGAAGAGATTGGTTGTCACGTACCTCACGGTCGGAGAGCTGCGTGAACAAAAATAACTGTCCAAGCTGAACAAATTGAAGGCGGGGGTGCCCACGGACAGGCAGCTGTTCTAAGCTGTTCCAGGCGGCCAGCGAGCGGCGACACGATGTGTAAAACACGACTTTGGAAAAGAAGTTTGTTCAGCGATGTGAATGCGGAAAGTCTGACCTTATTTGGTTCCCACGTGTGACAGCCTCATTCACTCCAGACTTCGGCGTATTGTCGTTAATCTCCCACGACCGTTTTAAACGAAAACAAATACAAGAGTGCCCGAATCTTAATGAGAAAGAGAAGTAGAACGTCGTTCAATACACTAGCCCAGATATTTGAGAAGGAATACATGTTCGAGAGCCACTATTTTTTGAGATCGGCGCTAGAAACGGTTTTCCCCGCGAGCATGACCCTTTTGTTGGAGAAACATGAAGCACACTTGTTGTGTGTTTTGTGTTTGTTTAGATAACGAGAAGCTAGTCAAGCGCGCTCTAAGCGCAAAAGTCACCGGCGGTCTTATTATTTTGCCACCGTCTTTTCGTGTTTATCGCCATTGTATTAAAATAATCTATTTTACTTGCGCCCAATTTATTCATCACTTGTTTTAGCTTATGAGTCCGTGAACTCGACGACGCACCTTTAGCTTCAGAAATTTACCTACAGTTGCGCCAACGTTTTAGTAATATCTCACACGGAACTGACAAATCTCGTTACTTCTCGCAATACAAAGAATATCCTTCCTGACGCACGTATAGTCGCGTTCGTATTTTCGCATAATTTCCCGAAGCTGAGATTATATGTTGACGAGATTTACCGCCTACATACATCGTCCAGCCCTCTTCCTTTTTACCTGTCGACGCTGTACGCAAACAAAACCTTTTCTTGGGTATTTTCTTTTTTCTTTTTTTCTATCTCAATATTATTTTTTTATGAAGGGGAGAAAGAATACTTAGGCTCCCGCTAAACTCCTATGATCGAAACGTCCATTTCCGTTGAGCTTTGGAATAAAATGAGGCTCCAACGAAGGCAATTGCCTTGTAAACTTAGCGGAGAGACTTCCCCGCTTAATCTAGCAAAAAGAAAACTCTCTGTACGTGACCTAACATATGATATATGTCCGCGGCGTTACGTCTGACCCTGACGTTGCACCTGTCCGTGACATTACACCTTTTCGTTACGTTACACCTCTTTTCAACCCTTCGCCCCCTGCCATTAAAATGTTTTCTTCGTTAGAAACCTAACCTGAATCAGGGCGGTTGTAGTCCCGGTCAGAACCTTTGAGATTCAGTCAACAACACCGACGAGAATAGTCGAGGCGTACGCCACATCCTTCTCTTCCTTCGTGAGACGTCATCACGGGTGGATAGCGCCAACTCGGCGATTGGACCCGAGTTCGACGCCGAGCGTCCCTCAACGCGCTGATTGGCCACGAGGTCCAGCCGAGCTCTGACGCAGCGCTCGTGGCCAATCCGCGTCCGCGCTCGATCTCGCGGCGATGTCAAAAGTATAGCGCGCAAGTTTTGATTATTCTAAGTGCTGTTGATTCGGTGCACAGTTTCGACGTCCATCTTAATATATAATTGTGCTCCGTGTCTTCTTTCTTCTTTTCTTCTTCTTTCTTCTGATTTGTTTTTGTTTCTGCAGAAGAACAACAGTCACGACGGGCTTTACTCGGTGTACACGGGAGTGGGCGATTCGTCCAAGTTCGCCAAGCTGGAAGAGTGGAACAACCACAAGTAAGGCGACAGTGAACCTCTCACGTGATCGCTCAATGTGTGTGTGTGTGTGTGTGTGTGCGTGTGTGCGTGTGTGCGTGCGCGCGCGCGCGCGTGTGTGTGTGTGTGTGCGTGTGCGTGTGTATGTGCGTGTGCGTGCGTGTGTGTGTGTGTGTGCGTGCGTGCGTGTGCGTGCGTGCGTGCGTGTGTGTGTGTGTGTGTGTAAAACTGGCACAAAAAGAAACAAACGAAACCATAACAGTGAAAATGTCTTAACAGTACGGCCACACCTTCGGATGGAGGCCTAATAGTTCCTAAAATAAACAGAGAAAAAAAATGGGCAGCGATTTTTTTTTTAGTTTTAACGATCGTTTGAATTTGTTTCGAAGGTATTAAACGTCACAAGGTGTTGTGGTGTTACGTGACCCGATGCCACGCGACGCGGTCACGTGACAGTCACGTCACGTCCCTTCGCGTAATGTTACCTAGCGTCACGTCTACTTGACAGTGTCACGTAACATAACCCTACGTCACGAAACAAGAAACATGACAGGAAGAGTTGGAAAGAAACAGTCCAGCAAACCTCCAGACGTGGAAAGATCAAAACAGAAAGAAGATTGGATTAGAGTTGAGACTCCAAAAGAAAAAAGATGGATTAAACTAAACTCGCCATCCGAACACTGCAGACATCTGACGCCTGCTTTCCATCTGAAAAGCGGGTACACGTTGCAAGGTGTAGTTTTTTACGTATTAATTAACCAAACAACTCTAAGCTTCCCATCCAAAAGCGCCGAGACCCCACTACAGTCGGTCATTGGTTAAAAGCACAGGAGAAGCACTTTTCGCCTCTTCGCACTTTAACAGAGCGAACACTTGAGAGGAGGCGACTTGAACTTTTAACCTGTCACCCCGACTGCAGTAATATTTAGCGCTGAAATTGACGTTACGTGATTTGACGTCATGTGACTTCACGTCATCACGTGCCACCAGGACTTGACACCGTGACATCAATTTTCCCACCAACTTTAGCGGGAAAGTTAACGACGTCACGCGACCTCATCTCATCTTTCTCTTAAAGCATTCCGTGTTTTTAAAAAAATATCCTCTTGCAATGTGCTCATCCTGACATATCTTCTTTTTTTTTTAAATATATATTGAACCAGTCCTGTCGTCACCATTTACCCGCTGCAACCAACTCAGCTTGACAAAACAAGTCTTGCCGCGCCCAAATTCGTACCGCGCGGCTTGAGGTTCACACGACCTTCGTTTATTTTTTTCGCCTCCTTTCCAGGCAGTTACCGTTCTGGAAGGGACCCACTTGCAACATGATCAACGGAACCGGTGAGCAGAAGCAAAACCCCAAAGAAACACACTCTCGCAATAATATTAATAATGATGATAAAAAAAAAAGAAGGCCGCACGGTTTCCCAAGAGCGCAATTCCGCCTCCTTATCGGTCGCATTGGTTTGTCAGATGGAATCCAGCCCGTGATCGAGGTCGCAAAAACGTACGCTGAGCGAAAGCGAAGTCGCGGGGGTTAGAAGAGAAAGTCGTTGGCTAGAGGTCGCCCATAAAAGGGAGGGCCCCGGATAAAATACGCGCTTGGCGTTCCTTACAAGTACTGACAACCGTTGGATTGCGAAAGCTCAAGGCAGGTGCCACGAGCGAGCGAGTGCTCCGCCGTAAGTAGCCTCAAATGGGCGTCTGGTGTCTCAGCAGTAGATAATAAATTTTGCTAGTGCTGTACTACTGAAGTCTGGCGTGCACCCAGTCTTGTACGCGTTACTGAAAAAAAAGAAGAAAGGTCGCTTATTACAATTACAATTACTTTATTGAAAAATGTAACTGATTACAGTAATCAATTACTGCATCACAAAGGTAACCCAAAAAATTACTACAAAGCAATTAATTACTCTTCACGTTGCTTTTTTAAAATTTGTATTACGAATTGAAAACAATACATGCATATATGTTCAAAGCGGTTCCATTTGAGCAAATGATTAGGAACTACCAAAGCCTAGTGAAGGTTTTCCATTTTCTAACTCCAGAGAGATCACGTGACCTTCTTCGCGGCCGCATTGAGAACAAAATAAGCTATCGCTAATAGAATTCGTCACTCCCCTCAGTAGAGAGAGACATTCTATTCTTTCTCGTATCGTTTTTTTTTTTGTAGTTGTTTAGGGGTAAGAAGAAGTGTCTAACGTCGGTGCAACGTAGACGAGTGACAAACGGGCAGATACAAAGCGATTTTTGTGTTTACGTAGAAACCTCAATTCAATGATTATAGCTCTTTCAGATACATATAATTGATTACTTGTAACAAAAAATAGTAATTAAATCACAACAAACGTTACCGCAGAAAAAAAAACAAAACCTTTTAGCCTTTCCACTTGGGTGAAGAACGAAGACCAGCGGAGCTCTACTATATGGTGAGAATGAAGTAATGGATGTCCGCAAGTCGGCAAGCCAGAGTGGAAAGGCTGGAAAGGTTGCCGCCATCTATGAGCAACGGCGGCAAGCGGACAGCTTACGCCATCTATGAGCGACGGCGGAAACCAGAGTTTTGTGTCGACATTTCTGTGCGGACGGACACGATCCTGGGGAAACTAGCCTTTAACAGCTCCGCTGTAAAAAGTAATTAAAGCGTTAAAAAAGTTACCATAAAATGTAACTGATTATAGGTAATCAGTTACTTGTAAGTTGTTACGCTCAAGTTTGCGTGCACCACAGCAGTTGTGATGCACGACCGCAAGCCGGTACGATGCTCATTCAGATCGAAACGAGCAAACCCAGGATTCCTGGGTTTCTGCAGCTCGAGAATTGGGAGCGTGTGTCTATCATTTGACGCTTTCTATGTCCATTTTCTGCGCATTTCAATAAGAAAATAATCGAGCAAGGAAGATTTATATCAGGCTTGAACACGGACAGAAAGGAGTTGCTCTTCTGAGTAAATCGAAGCGTTGAACTTGATTTCTACCTTACACTTCGTTAGTCAATCGTGCAACATCCTATTGCAAGCAAATCAGAACACGAAATAAAAATAAAATAAAGCTCTTTAACGCGCTAAAAATCGAGATGTTTTTGTTTCAGTACGACTGTGTTTACATCAATAAAAAACTGTCAGCCTTTCCACTCTGGTGAAGAAGGAAGAGCAGCGAAGCTGTACTATGGTCGGAATGAAGTAATGGCTGGCCGCAAGTCGGCAAGCGGTAGCTGTCCAGCGTTTTGTGTCATCATTTGTTTGCTGGTGGACACGATCCTGGGTAAACTAGCCCTTAACAGCTCCGCTGTAAAAGTTGCTAATTATGCTACAAGTTACAGTAACTTTTTTTTTTCGCGTTGTTTTCGGTGACAGCAAGAAACGATCAATCAACCTGCCATGTTTAAAAATACATCTAATAATAAAGAATCACTATTTTCTAGCTACATTGACTGAACTCAAATAAATATGATTTAAATCACATAAATTTGATTTAAATCAAATACATCTTATCTATTTGATTTTTTTTTAATTTTCCGACTCTGCTTATAGCACACGCAAATATGAAGGGGCACAATACCCAGTCCCACCAGGGCGACGAACAGAGACAACGGAAAAAGGGCAAGCCTCAATCGCATGCAGCATGCACAAAAAGGTATCTTTTGAAGGCTCGCAATCACTCGCGCTTACTTCGACAGGAGGTGTTCATTGGACGCCATATTTGAGGGCAATGTTTAGAGCGCATGCTCAGAACGAATTCACATTAATGCGGAGCGCAAGTTCGTCTGCTTCTTGCACAGGGGTTGCGATGACGTCAGAACGCCAAGCACTTATTGGCTGATTGAAAACAAATAGTGGGTAGGCCTCAAGGCATCTAGCATTGAGATCTACCCACTATTCTTCCAATCAAAGCCAATCAGAACTCGGCGTCGTTATGACGTCACCGCGACCCCTGCGCAAGAAGCAGACGGCTTGCGCTCCGCATAGGCTGCTAAGACCGGCAACCCTGATGGTGCGGAATGAACGTTGCCAAAGAACCGTAGAAGCTCGCCGTCAGTACGTGCTCGGCAGTCGCGCATACAGCGATGGCCGCCAGTGAATCCTCCCCATAAGCCTGCCTAAGGAACATTCGCGTGTAAGCTGCACGAGCTTGAGCCTTGTTGCTGTCAGCTGTTTCTGTTTTGTCGATCTAGTGTGACTCGGGCATTAGAGGAAGAGAAGGTGTGACACGCTGTCAGTTTTGTCAACGCTGCCTCGTAACGGTTCGCTTTTCAAGCCGAAATAGCACCACACCGTGGGCAGACCAGTCCGCGTTTGCCCTCACCACGACTGCGCGTGCGCAAAAACCAGATCCACGTCAAGCGATACCTTTCCGCATGCGCGGCCGCGGTGCGCACGCGCGTTTGCGCACCGCGGCTGTGTGGCGAGAGAGCCGCGTGTTGGCGTATAGAGCACGGCACATGTCGCGCGGATGGGTATCACAATGGCTGACAATGAATCGTGGAGCGCGTGCTCCATAAAGCGTACAAACGGCACAGACACATACGGGCCCACATAAAAACAACAGCTTGTTCGGGTGACCTAGTCAAATAGACCTGTTAAAGAACGTGGAGTGCCCTATGCAACGCCGAAATGAGTTCTGGGAGACGGCTGTATAAAACCGGCTATAGCAGACAACGAAGGCAACATGGGCGAGCGGGCAATGGCAGGCGGACAATTGCTTCACATTCTCTAACTCTCGCGCTCTCCGGTGTCGCGTAGTAGATGCTGCGGCAGGAGCAACGATGAGCATACACTACAGGATAATCCCATAATTCATAGCGCTCGCTGCACTGCTTTTTAAGATTACTTGCATACTGGTCTGTTGGGCGCTGTACCGCTTCTTCAGAAACATACATGCACTTCTATTGCATGTTCGCGAAGGTTGCTAACGCTAACGCCTACGAGCTCTGTTTGTTGACTGCATATCTATAGTGCGCACGTCGTGGACCGCTAAAGGCTGTAACCCGTGTTGATACACGAGTTGTACTTTAGGCGAACAATTGCGGTTGATTGGTAAGCAGTTTCTCCCGATCCCCGGCAGATGGAGGTCAGTTCGCACCGTTCGTCTCCAAGGACTCCGAGCTGTACGTGTTTGCGACGGATCTCTGCAGGTACGTAGTTCGGCTCACGTCTGTTACGCGAAGTGTGCTTGTATTCGAGCAACACCTAGAACACGGTTTTTTAACTCCTTTCAACTGAGGAAAAGAAAAAGAGAAGAATGTGGGCCCCGCGTTTAGCTCTCCACCTCCTCACGATGCTGTCACATCATGTCTGCAGCAAGAACCGTGTCTTTTAATGATGTTTGAGCGGCGTGACTGCTGCTTAAGAGGGGTTGGTTTTACTACCTCTATCTCTATTCTCTATCGGCGTCTTCAGTGTCACGTGGCATACAGGACATTCCCATAATTCGTTGCATGCGGCCGTTTGGTTTCTTTTCGGCAACTGGTCTGTCGCTGTTTAACCCACCCAGGTCGATGCGCTTCAACTACGAGAGGGACACCGAGGTGCACGGCCTGAAGACGATGCGGTTCACACCGCCGGCGACCCTGTTCGCGTCGGCCGACGAGGACGAGAACAACCGCTGCTTCTGCACCACGTCGACGTGCCCCAAGAGCGGCGTCGTGTACGTGTCCACCTGCCAGAAGGGAGCCCCCATCGTGCTCTCGTCGCCGCACTTCTACCTGGGCGACAACGAGTACGTGAACGGCGTCGCCGGGCTCAGTCCCGTCAAGGAGCGGCACGAGACCTTCCTCGACATCCATCCTGTAAGTGTCGCCCTAACCGTAAGCGCGCCGTGACACGTCTCAAAGCGTCTTTGAAGCATGTTTGTCTCGTACGCGTGTGACATGACGCCAGACAGTCTTTGGATGACCCATGTGACGGCGACCGTCGCACCATGAAAGAGACACGCCTCGGACATTGTCTGCAGGATGTCTTTTGTATGATGTGTCAACAATGTGGAGCGCGGCTTTAGAGCCACTACAGACAGCGACAAAGCAAAATGACATCACCTGAGCTTCAAGACACCGCATCCGAAACTCAGAAAGTCGAATTTTTTTACTAAGCATAAAGCCCGAAAATGGCGGCGTCTACAGCGGAATCTAAGAATGGAGCGCCGATGCTGTAAGAGTATCCTTTTTAAGGATCTGTAATCCTCGCTAGGTAAACTGGCGATCAACACAGCTCGCGGACATTCCAGCTAGCCCTCACTGGGGACAATGGATGCATCTGAATGCTTGCATTGTAGTGGCTAAGGTGTCGGGGGTAACCTGCCCCGCGTAGTCTAAAAAATTATTTACACCTTCCACTTTAAATGTAGCTCCACATTCCGTATCTCGTTAAATTGTTGCAACTCACCAGTTCTGTGTAACATATCACGCTTCTCTGGGCCTTTTCCACCAATCTTCTAACCTTTGTTGACTACTTTGATGGTCAGGGTTACCTACATTTTGTTTAGCAAGTGGCGTACCACAGTGTCATAAAGACATAAGCGCTCGCGCAGAAGACATGCATAAGCGCTCGCGCGCTATAAGACCCTTTCTGGAGCAGTGCTCTCGCTTCCATAGCCTTTGGAGCACTTGAGGGTACACTTCGCAGGACTCTCCTGATAAGGTACAACCCTTAGTGTTATACATTTTAGAGCACTACAGTATTCTGCTTCGGCGTGGCTTGGCAAAGGACGTAGGCTGCGTCCCACGCGGGTCGATTCTAGAGCGAATGAGAGAAGCGCGTGACTGCTCTCCAAAGGAAGAGTGCACCGACGGTACCAGGTCACGTGCCTCGCTTTTATGCTCTGATTGGCTCGCTGTGGTCGCAGCTTTTGCCGTTTGCCAAGTTATATGCTCGAATGGAGTATCGAAGTAGAACTTTTAATCTCCCATCAGAAATTGCGCAGGTTTTGTTGCTCCATAAATTCTGATCCACTGCGTCACGAACGCATAAGAAAGTTGTGTGCTCCAATGTTTATTTCACCTTCTTCCTCAGCTCACGGGTCTGGTGCTAAGGGCATCTAAGAGGCTACAGATCAACATTGATCTCAAGAATTACGACAAGTCTGCAGTGAGTAAACGTCTTTGAATTAAATTAAAAATCATTAAATGGGGGAACTATTTTTTTAATTTATTTGGAGTTTAGAAAACTAACGCATAACACTTGCCACTTTACCTTCCAGCAACCTCCCCATATCCTCACCCCTTTTCATACTTTCACAAATAGATTTAAATCCGAGCATTTTATTTCGCCTTGCAGAAAATTCCTGAACGATTGCAACGCATTTTCGGTCGTTTTTCATTTTATAGCTCTTGTTTAGTGATAAAACTTCAACGTAAAATATACCAAAATATCCAGCTTTTTTAACTAATTTTGATGTGAAACCAAAACTTATAAACCAAAACTTATAGTTACGAGATTTGTACAATTCAGCCATGAAATCAGATGACGATGATAATGAGACGTGACAATTGTTTGGGCAATATACGTAGATGCCGTTGGATCAGCGCAGCAGGCAAGTTTGGTATCAAAATTACTGAAACAAATTTCCATGCAACCATTATCACGTGAACCTTGCATGTCTTCACAAATCAAATTGGCCGATATAAATACCGTGACATTTTTATTGACGTGTAAGTTACTACGCTTAATGACCACTTGCTTCAACAATCAGAAACATGCTTCGTTATATTATCTCCTTGATTTTCGTTGATGTAGAGTGAATCGATATTTTTAAAATTATCATCAACGATAAAGTCAAACATTCAAATTATTTTTTTGCTCGTTTCAGGCTGCTGAAAAATGTTGAAGACACCGTGTTTCCAGTGGCATGGATTGAAGAGGTATCTATACAGTGTATTTCGACGCGATTGCGACATCTACAAAGTCTCCCAAAATTTTTAGAGGTGTTTTTTTATTGCAAAAATGAACTATGCATCAGCAAACGCTCATCCTCCGCCCTAATGTAGCCCCATCAGGTATTACAGTCATCTAATACCTGATGGTAAGCAGCGGTAAGGGCCCGAGGAAATTTAAACGTGCCTTTGTTGAGCTCACCTCCAGAGCGGACGCATTTGAAACAGAAGGTCCACTACAGTGCCCCCGACACAAAATGGTAGACCATCTATTGCACTGTTGCCTGACCTCAGCTATGGTTGCTATGTCCACATGTTCTGAAGACTTTGAGACTTTGTGTACAGACAGCTTCGGGAATCACTGGCTAAAATCCCAGCAAAAACGGTGATGGGAAAAGCTCGAAGAATTAAACATTGAAGGTATATACATGGCTTGCACGGGGGTTTACAACTGACCTAATGTAGTAACGTTAGCTGGTGGTCATTTTTACGTCTTTTTACCGAGAAAAACAAATTCGGCGCTGCAAACGTATTCTGAAGAAGGTACGCAATCAACAGCAAGGCCTCCAAGGGAGCTCCGGATTTATTATGAACGTTTTCTACCAAACATATTTCCCGAAAGAGTTCATGAAATCGGAGCCTAAAGCAATTGATAAACTTCCCAAAAACTTTTTGGATATTTTTTTTACCGTAGAAATACGAAAAACCTCAAACCGAAACTAACTTGCAACTTTACTGGTTCGCCAACTTGTCGTGATGTCAGGTTTTGTATTAACACCAGTACATGGGCAGCTGCAGCCTTTTTCGCCCAGCTTCAGAAGCAATCGGAAGGCCATCGAGTTCGTCCGTAGAAAACTATGGATTGCGATTCACCAAGCTCGTATGAATCAAGCAATAACCGGCATATGTTTCAAGATTTTCCGGCACGTGATTTTGACAAGATTTCGAACGATTCGCCGTTCGGATTCGATCCACCTCCATTGCATCCGAGGGGACCACCCGTAGCGGCTGCATTCACGATACGCCGACATGTGGACATACATGCAGCTTCAAAAGCAGAGTCGTATGGAAGGTTTTGTTTGCTATCACAGTGCGAACTATGCTAGCAGCAACTCGGTCGGAAACCGATGAGATGTCACTCTGCCTATTAATTTGTGGCGCTTTTGCACCCGCCAGCACAACACCGATTCCCTCCACCCTTCAACGCGCAACGCCATAGAGGAGGGAGCATCTGCTCTCGGATACATTTCACGTCACGATGATCCCAGCGCCGCTGCTGCGCCGTTGTTACCACTAGAGCGGCAGGCAGTGATTCAGAGGTATAGGCGTAAACTTCAAAAGTAATTTTCTCGCAAGGCATTGCGTATTTTGGAAACATATTTGGTAGATATGCTCCGGGGTGCATGTCTAGGGCATGGTGAAAATTTTATAAAAATCGATTCCCATCAATATTTTGTCGGAGCTCCTCTTCAATTGCCGCTGATGTGATGTCACTGCAAGCCATGTGTAGACGGCCGCCTTGTCCACCAAAGCAGGATAGCTGTGAAAAGAGGCCAAGCCAAGGGACTATGAAAGCGGGTCGAACAAACATCGACAGTGTAATTCCTCAAAGTCTTGAACTCTTGTCACACTGTTTTCCTGGACATGCGCCGTGTGTGTTTGTGTCTTGCAGAGCGTCGAGCTGAGTCCCCCACTCGCGGAGGAGTTAAAACAGAAGGTGGAAATGCCGCAGCAGTTGGGTAACGGCACCATCGCCACGGCCATGGTGGTCGGGGGCATCGGCTGCTCCATCTGCGTCGTCATGATCTTCCTGCTATACCTCAAGGTAAGTCACATACGAAATTGCGCAGTAGAGCTTCTCTTCGACAATTTGTGACCTTAGAGTTGGGCGCTTCAGCGATAAGCACTAGTGGCAGTTACCTCAATATGAGCCTCAAGGAAAACTCCACTTTGCATGTAACCGAAATGATTTCCGCGCGAGGGACGCTTGAATACTGTCTGTCCATAGTGCCAAGAGCCGACCTGACGCCTTCCACATAATATATTCCGAACTTTTTTTTTTTAATTCTTAAATAATTTATTTTACATTCTAAAGTCACTCTAAAAATCATTGTATGAAATCTCTGCTTTTATTGTCCGTATTTAAGATCTTAAAGGTGCCCTGAGGAGGTTTATGAGATTGTCTAAATATAGCGATAACTCACTCTGCGGGCTCTAAGCACCCTAGAAATCCATAAATCATAATGATGCGCGGCCGATTTCCCTATTAAAATAGCAATCAAAGATCGAACACACCGAGATTATCTCCGGCAATGGGAAGAGCATTGTTCTGTCTGCCAGGACGACATGTTACCAATGAAAACGCGACATTTCGTTGATATTGAAAACGCTGTTATTACAAATGTGAATGCTTTTGTAGATGATAAAAATCAGCAGAACCCATCCTTTGGGAATGATTATCTACGTTAATGCGAATAGCATCAAACGGTGCGGAGTTATGCGCGTTCGTCAGGTGGCCGGCACACTCTAGATACGCCAGCCCACTCTTGAGGCGATTCTCAATTTGTTGACACTTTCACAGCCGTGCGCACGATCTCCGCAGCCCAGCACGTGCGTTTGTGTCACTTAGGAAGGCGAGCAAAGCACGTGCCATACGCACAAACACTCAAAATGGTACCGACCAGACTTTCTGGCGTCTCAGCTAGTCTCAACCAACGGTACTCTAAACGGTTGTTTATATCTTTACCATAGGACGCGCTTTACAGCGCTGTCGCAGCTACCGGTGCGCGCGCGTTCCATGCACGAGGGCTCATTCCGCTCTCGTGAGGCTGAGCGCGGCCTCTACATCACCCTCTCCCGAGCGCGGGAGAGGGTGAGCTAGCGGCCGTGCTCACTCGTGCATGGAACGCGCGCGCACCGGTAGCTGTGACAGCGCTGCAAAGCGCGTCCTATGGTAAAGATATAAACAACCCTTTAGAGTGCGTTGAATGACTGCCTTCATAGCTCTGTGGTTAGCGCGTCTGCCTGCTGATCAAAGGGTCAACGGTTCGAATCCCAGCCGGCGCCGGTCTTTTTTATTTATTTATCGACCCGCGGCGTAAGAGGTTAGATAGCCAGATAGATAGATAGATAGATAGATAGATACATAGACGAAAAGTGCGTGAAGTATCCAAAGAATGCTATTCGCATTAAAAGCAAATAAGAGTAGTCGAAAGACGTTTTTCTGTTGTTGTTTTCGAGGAGTGAGATAATACTGCAATTATTGTCTCAAAAACAACTCTCTATGTCTTTGGCTTTGTTTTTGGTCTTACATGGTAGTGATATGTCCGGTCGTCACCTCGAGCGCGTGCTCGCTGGTTTGAATCGTAGTCCAGGCTCTATGGGCAACGAGCCGCGCGCATTCGAGATATCACTCCGAGGTTCCACCGGTCGGAAGCGCGAGAATCCTTTGCTTGCTATTGGCTGACAGTGGTTCTGGTTTCGAAACATCGCCGCAGATGACCTCGGTGTGTTGCGATCTTTGATTGTTTTTCTAATAGGGAAATCGGCCACGTATTGTCATGATATGGGGATTTTTATGATGCTTAGAAACAATAGAGTGAGTTATCGTCATATTTAGGTGATCTCCAGAAGCCTCCTCAGGGCATATATAAGAATCAAAGCTGCGCGCGTGCACAGCTTGTTTTGGCGCTCAAGGTGCGCTAGCGCTCAGGCCAGTGGCGTAGCAGCCGGGGGCCGGGGGGCCGTGGGCCCCGGGTACCAGTCCCAGTCACGTAGGGGGGGGGTGCCACTTCTGGCAGCACCTCCCCCGCCCCATACCTTCGCTTTACTGGTCGGTTGCGATCTCGGGGAGTGAAGTGGGGGGGGGGGGGTGCTGCGAAAGACACAAGGGCCCCGGGTGCCGGATGACCTAGCTACGCCACTGGCTCAGGCACCCATCGCTTCGACACTAACTTTTAATCACGGTTCCCACTTGCTTTGACCTCACTGTCACAGAAAGTTTCCCCAAGTACATACAATTGCAGACGGGACATGTGCCCCTGCTCCTATTAAAGTTACCTCCATGGCGGTGGCGGTCTGAAATATCGGTTCTACTTCTAGAGGGGGCGAACTCCCCCCCCTCCCCTTCGTGGTGTGAATGCGCCTTTAGGCATCGATGGATGGATGGATGGATGCTCGACCGCACGATTTATAACGGGCGGTAGCTTGCGCCACCTAGCGTACATCTTCCTGCTTAAAATCATTTTTGCCAGTTATTTGAACCTTTATTCGATATCGCGGCCGACAGTTTTCGATCCACCGAACTGTTATAACAGTTCGTGACACAGCAAAACGATATCCTCGAGCTTCCTGACACCCAATCTAAAACTCAGCAAGTCGTAGTTCGATCGCTCCTCGCGCCTCGCCCAGCTACAAGTAACGAAACGGCTGCGCCCCAGCAAACTCGAAGAACGAAGTACGATGCTCTAAGTGTGGCTTATATGATAGCTCTAGTTACTTCTACATCTCTCTACATCTCGCTTCAGTCGAATGTACATAACCTGTGAAAATTCCACGTGCGTAACGTTTCCTGTGTTCCCTTTTAGGGCAAATCTCGGACGGCTGGCATCAGCTCCCGAGCAGCTGCACACTCAAAACACCCGTAGCGTCAACTACAGTCGTCGACCCCACCGGTAGCTTCCTCATGACGAGAGCGGTGCCTTCAAGCGTGGAAGCTATGCAACTCATCTCTTTGCGCCGCCCGTCGATGGCACTCACTCCAGGAAGAGACGCTGAAACTAGTCACGGGGCGAAAAACCGCTCACAGCTTTACCCTCTTCACGAGTCTTGTTCGTACTATGTTGTGGTCCTCAAGCGCAGACTGAAGCAAACCACCCGAACAACGGGCCTCAGTATTAAGTGCCGCCGACGATTGGATGGATGGACAATGGCTAAACTTTTTATGAATTGGTAGGCACATTCCGCCCCTGAACTCCATTCACCCCTAAACTGCCAGTGCAGGTGGAAACTACGGGCTTGTAGGACCAGTCATACTTTTATCTTCAGTCACGTGACCACGCTTCCTCCCACCACACCCACGCGCGGAGAGCGGGGGTCCGGTATTGATGGGAGGGAGTTCATTGGTTCGGCCTGTGCCTATAGCTTCCACAGCACTGTCCGCTTAGGGGTGATCGGAGTACATACGGTGCTTAATTTTCGACCATGCCGCTCTCTTTGGTGTCTATAGGGCTCAAATGCACTGTGAAACTTTACTGCTGCAAAACATCAGTCCACGCTCTTTTTTTTTTTTTTTGCCGGACGAAGCCATCTTTTGGCATTTTGCGTTAAGTGGACTTGGAACGCGAACGCTTATCCTAAAACTTAGTGCTGGGAACCTATAAAGGTGCCTTAGAAGTTAGATTGAAGTTGGTAGAGCACAGCGGATGCACACACCAAGGTACACGACCAATCGGGCGATGCATCACTTGAACTGAGGTTGGCTCCATGTCTGATTGCCACGTCACGTGATGCAGTGAATGATAACACATCACACAGCAGTGCTCTCCAATGTAGCACGGCGTCAAGCAGGAAGCTTCCAGTTTTAATTTTTATTCATTGTCTGCGTTTTTCTCCATACGAATCAAATCAATCGCACGCAGATTTTAACAAACACCGTAGCTCTTGACTAATGTAAGACCATTCTTTTCTTTTTGTTCCGGTTACGCATCTGTGAACTCCCCCCCCCCCCGGCCAGTAAACCATAGGCCATTACACCATTTACAAAAAGTAATGTCCAACAATAGACAAAAACACAGTACAGCGCCGCCTTGTAGCCTTGGCAAGCGGAGGCAGTTCGGGCACGAACATCGAACATCGAAAATGGCAACTCCGAGAAAAGCCGGTGTGTAGATGATACAAAAACCGAGCCCTCCAATAAGTGCTACCACAACAAGATGCAACAATAAATCTACTGGACCAAATTGAAACACGTGCGAGCAAAGTGACGGTCATACCCTGACCAACAGCCATCGACGTCAGCAACCACCTAAGTGACGGCTCGTGGAATAGCTGCGACTCTTGTAAAGTGCGTACTAGGGAACATCAATGATGCAGGTCATCGACGGCGAACTGCTTCTGCTCTGTATGCTAACATCCATTTCTTCTACCGGTTTATCCCCCCTAGTATAGTATATTATTGTTTAGTTACGAGCGAACCAGTGTTGCCGATCGAAATCTACGTCGTCACTGAAGGATCATCTATGAAGCACTTCCGTCAATTGTTGTTGCTCTTCGGGACCAAGGGACCACCATGGATGCACCAGACTCTTTCACATGTGCCTAATATTGACCGTTCATACCTCATGTCGGTGTCGCGTCCACGTTACGCCAACAGGCCTGCTGGAAGGTTATAGGATTCATTAAACTTTCATTGTTTGAAAGATGTCTTTTCTTGGATTGTGCCTCGAAGAAAAACGGCTAGATAAGGAGGCCGTCGTGCCGAATTAGTGACATAACCTAAAGAAGGCCAACGCGGGGCACCGTTTGAACAGGAGTGCTACGTCAAGCTAAGATGTAAAAAAAAAAAGAAAAAAAGAAAACAGCCTTTTCATTCTGGTGAAGAAGGAAGACCAGCGGAGCTGTACAATGGAAAGTAATGACCGGCCGCAAGTCGGCAAGCCCGAGTGGAAAGGCTGCCGCCATCTATGAGCGACGGCGGCCACCAGATACGTGGCTTGCCGCCGTCGCTCATGGATGGCGGTAGGTATCCAGAGTTCGGTGTCTTCATTTCTTTGCGGGGGACACAATCCTGGAAAAACTAACCTTTAACAGCTCCGCTGTAAAAAAAAAAAAAAAAATTAAGATTTTTGGGTTGTTTTCTTAAGATTGAACAGATTGTTACAATCGAGAACACTGCACGCAACGTACGCAGATGCGTGGTTTTTGCGTAGCGTTACCGCAAACTACCGTGGGTGGGCAAGGTGAGGCTACTTGCGGGCGCTGATGTGCTTTGAATGTGCAGCGCGAGTTTCCGGTAGCAATGCCGCTCCGTACGACAACGCTAGGCTAAAACTGCCCAATAAGAGGCTAACCACCTCGGGACAACAATTTCATTTACGAAGCTGCGGTGTGCGAACGATGGAAAAAAAACACGAGTTCTCTGCGTGGTCGTGCGACCCTGCACTGTTAAAGGCACAAGAAACTTGCTGCCACCCGGCGTGATGGTAAGTCGAAAATATTTTAATACTTTTTTTTTCTTACGTTGGCCACGAGAAGGAATAAAGCCGCATACTCCATACAAAGGGCAACGATGTTCCCTACAGAGTCTTGAGATAGGTTTTGTGTGCCCAATTTGACGGGACCGTCGTACAGGGAAGAAAGGCCTCAGACAGGAGAGTCTTAGGGAACTGTTTTTGCACATACGATACGGTATATGATGGGCTTTCCGGTACGAAGTGCGCATGCCCTACCTCATAAGACTCTCACATGCGCAATGCCATCGGAGGGGCCCATCGTACCGTATCGAATGTGCAAACACGGTTTCTAAAACTCTCTCTAGTGTTCGCAGACACTTTGGTATGATGTGTTAGCTGAGTTGGTATGATGTGTTAGCACCAAGTCGGCTGACCAACACCATCGACAGCGGCCACAGAAGCCATGTTGGGGAAGCTCAAATTAGACCATGGCAGCTTATTCCAGCCAACAGCAGAGTTGTCGGAAACCCGGTAAAGTGCGTAGTCAATAGGCCATATGCAAAATCCTTGCCAGCTATCATCATCATGCCATTAGGAGCCGCCATATTGGGGGTTTATCACATCTTCCAGTTGTGGACGAGGCGCATCTGCATTTAACTCGGTTTTTATGATATTAGGGCAGTCTATTTGTAGACTCAATGGGTTGCTGGTTAGTTTCGGCTCAAAAGAAGAAAAGAAAGACGGCCACAAAATTCTGGAAAAGGAATAGACCCTTTCCGAAATTCAGTGCCATCTGGTGGTTCGTATAGCAGTTTAGGTTTTGCCATACCAATGGCCGTAATGAACTTGTATTTTATCGGACACCGTCACTTTCGCAAGTCAACGGCACGCGAGGAATTGTTCAATGTGAGTTCTTTCTCGGTCACTTTCAGTTCGATGGTGACCAAGAACCTGCAGTGAGAACAAAGCCCCAACCCACACAGACGCCTCGATAAAATTCTATACACCAAAGGGCTTTAAAGCCGATTGTGTGCTGCCCACAGCTTGACTGAATCTGAGTTAGAAATGAACGCTTACGTAGCTCTTGTGTTCCATTCCTACGTCGCGTCGTGCTAACCCCCCGAATATACAGGCCTAACATTATCCGCTTAGGAGCATCTTCAACGTCTTCCTTTATCAGTCACTAGAAGGCCGCCATTGGTATGGCACAGATGACGTTCCGCAGATGATGATAGTGATCAAAGTGGCCAGGCTGAATTTCGGAAAGGGTCCATTGTCAGCAACGAGGTCGCAAGACTCGTCACTCAAGCAGTGAACTGGGCCATCCAGGTCTGTGAACGGTATTTCTCGAAGACGTCCTGTGAAGGGGTTCGTACTGGACTTGCAGCAGGTGATCATATCTTAGTTCTACGACTTCCACTTTGCCGGGACTATTGTTTCTCGGGTGAAACCATCGGCACGGGAACCCCCCAATATGGAGGAAATTTGATAATTGATCATGAATACACTAGATGGCGCTTCTTTTCGCATATGGTCTATAGGGAGTTTTAGCGAGTCGCTTTCAAGCACACGGTTCCGAAATCACGAACGGTACAGCTGGTCCGTTCCGTGAAACCGTGCGTGAAATTTTCCATACTTTAGCGAATCGTGAACGTGGCGCGACCGTGTAAACGATGATGATGATCGTGTTTAACGGTGGCGCCATCTTCTAGTAAACATGTGAAACATTCTGCAACGTGTAAATCCGTGGCGGACACCGTGGTGGGGGTCGTGTTTCCGGCGTACGACTAACGTAAACAAGACGGCCGACGTAACATTTGCCGGTCGGAATTTCAAGAACTGCGAAACTAGATAGAGTAAAAAGTATCTGAACGACCGTAAAGGTATGTGGTGTGTCTCCGTCATCTTGAACTTGAACGATCGTTGACGTTATGTGCCGTCGAACCAAATCATATCGTCTGCTCGCGGTCACCATGGCAGCTTGTCTGCCCACAGATCGCACAAATTTAGCATGCAGCAGTTTACAGCATTCACGCTCGCTTACCATTGTGAGCAGTCCTCGAAATGATTTGGTTCAACCTCTCAAATGAAGCAGACTAACAGGAGGGCAAATCGCCTCCCGCTGTCCTAAGCCTAACGCTCGGCTGGGTCGGCGAAGGCAGTCGCCGAACCGACCGCCATCTTTTTTACCCGAGTCCTGAACGGTGCTGGCTGCGTTGCGGTGACGACTCCAGCGGCCGGAATGAGAGAAACGAACGAGAAGAGCCTTCCGACGCCCCGAACGACTCGCGCGCGCATGCGCAGTGGCGTCGTCGATGCGTTCGAGGGCGACCCGTTCGTGGGGAAACGACCTGCTAAAACTCCCTATGTGATACTTTTTCTTTTTACAGGTAACGAACCAACAGGCATGACGAATCAGTATCCGCGGGGGCGATATGGCGTCTTCCAGTTCATTCCGCTGCTGCGTGCCGCCATTAGCTTCGTACAACCTGTATCGTCATACAGCCAGCGTTCCAAAGAATCGTAGCACTTGTAAGAAGCGGAAAGTGTGCCTTTTATTTACGGGAGTTACCGAAGCTAACTGAACGACGAAGAAGTGCCACGTAACTAGAGTGCCTTCATACACACGCGCGCTTTTGCTTGAGCGGTGACATCTCAGCCATTTTTCCGCCCAATCGTTTTTTATGTATTTTGAAGTGCGCGCTATCCGGTGTCACTCAGCTCGAGCACGTAGCCTTGGCTAATGCATTGACGCCATTTTACCGACCCAGTCACGCACCGAGTGCGGGAGAGCGTCACGCGCTGGCACATTGACGGCAACAATGGATGTCTTCACCCTGAGACAGACAGACATGTAGGCACCCTACACGTAACCTTCCGGTGGGGATCAGCGTGAAGTCGCATGACCTCTTCCAGAGTTGGATTTATTTGGGATGGCTCGAGTCACTCGTTTCCGGTAACATTTCCAGCAAAACCGGGTAGTCTGGTAAACGAAAGTGGCTGCCGGTTATATTTCAACGATATCTGGAAACACGCTGCCAGTGAAGTTTCAGCGGAATCTGAAATTTCATCCGGCAAATATTCCAGCAAAGACCGGTAAACTACGCTGGTTTCGGATGAAAACGGGTTAAACTTTACGAGTTTTCACCGGATGTCACTGGAAGTTCACCGGACGTCACTGGAAGTTCACCGGATGTCACGAAGTTTTTGCCAGATTTTTCAATAGGGTCGGAACGCCGGCTGCGGTAAATGTTATGGGAAAATGGGGTATGGCAGCAAGTACAGACAAGTTCCCTGGAAAGAATGGCAGTAGCGAGTGCGGTTTTTAGCGGAACAGGCCATGACCTTGAACATTTTCACACAGAAGAAAACGAGAATGCACCTGAGACGAGACGTCGGTCGGGCCCATAACGTGGATCTTCTCAGCTTGAGGTCTTCCGTGCTCGGCGCTTACTTTAATGTAATTTGGCGCTAATCGCTCTTTATTCTCTATGGGCGCTGCCCCATGCGGCACCCAAATTCAATGTAAACAATCAGACCGCGGGAAACAAAAAAGAAATTGGAGGAAAGTAGAGCTCTAACAAACGTAAGATGCCTATCTGGCGGCTTGCGTATTTCTGATCGCATGTACTCGGCAGTGCAGCGTTACTGTAACCATAGTCGTTTTAAAACAAATATCTAAAAATACAGTTCGTCATCACGCTTTTTTTTTTTTTTTACTGAGAAAGGAGGAACACTGTTTGATGAAACGTGTCTCGCACCTCCTCGCGAGTGATCAACCATAGCCTCTCTTATACTCACAAAGCCTGGCAGTTTGACGATGGAGCCATAGAGTGTCCGGTCACAGATTTGGAGCGCAAGGATCTGGTAGTACACAGCATCAAAAAGCCATTTCTCGGGGAACTCGGAGCCATATGGGGGGGGGGGAACCTGGACGTCAGCGCACGGCTTCTGCAGCGGCGAGGACCCGAAACACACTTGTTCGCTCGCGAGAAGTGTGTTTCGGCGTCTCATCGAAGCGGGGCGCCAGTCACGTGGCTCTCCTCTCATCCGTTGTCTGCCGCTCCACCTATTCCATTTCGGCGGCCGCCTCTCGTGGCGATCTGTCAGGCTTTCCATCGACGAACTTCGCGCCTTTCACTTTTGACTCACTTGCTCTCCACCAGATGTCTCTACGCGTCTGTCCATCGTGTCTCGCATGTAGCACTTGTTGTGCGGCTAGCCCGGTTTTACACTGATCACATACGTCTATAGACCTTTTCTGCAAGTGCGCGCCGCCATCTTGAATTGACGTCACTTCCAGTATGGGCGAAAACACTGTTTTGCCTTTGCCACGCAAATAGAGGGCATTTAGGATATAAGCGTAATCGTCACACTTTCTCGTTTTGCCTCCCTTTATTTTTTTACTGTTTGCAGGTTGAAACGTTGGATTATATTTTCGTCGCCCATACCGGATACGCCTGTTAGATGGCCGGGGACGAGAGTACACAGAAAGGTCTATACTTCGTTTCACCTTCCGTCCAGACGCAGCGGATGCTACGAGGGAACGGGACCAATCCAGCAGCGTCAAAAGTGCAAGTCACTGTGCCTTCTTTGTTTATGATTGGTTCAGCGATGATAGAACACGGACAGAAATATCACGAGCACCATGATGGTGCCCTTTTGACGCTGTCTGATTCTGTCATATAATCTCGTAGCATCGGCTGCGTCTGGACGGAAGGTGAAACGAAGTATAGGGATGTCGCGAACCACCCTAGGTTCGATTTCGAAAAGTTTCGATATTTTCGAAGTGAACGGAGGTTCGCATTCAGAAAATTTCGATATTTTCGTACCGACCGATGTTCGACTTCGAAAAATTCGCAACTTTCGATCACAGTAGAATTTCGAACTCGAAAAGTTCGAAGCTTTCACGGTTTCTAAAATTTCGGGTTCGAATATTTCGAATATTCTTTTACTTGAGTTTCAATAAATTCGAAGATTTCGAATTTTCCTAACTTAAAAATTCGAGATATTCAAAAAATTTGAATTTCTTGAGATCTGAAGTTTGAAAAATCGAAGATTTCGAAATTCTTTGGATATAAAATTTGAAAAATTCGAACGCTTCCAATTTTTTTAGACAAAAAGTTCGAGCAATTCAAAGATTTCGAATTTCTTTCTACATAGAGTTCGAAAAGTTCGAAAGTTTCGATTCTCCTTTAAAACTAATTAAAAAAAAACTTCGAAGATTTTTCAAGTTTTCAACATTCGAAGTCCGCCACAGTTTAGTTTGAAATAACGTTTTCACGACTCACTGGTTTTCACGAAATCAGGTGTAAGAAAAGTTCGGGTGTGATATTTAGACTCCGCGAGGTTGGTCAGGCAATTAAATGAGACGACGAGTGTCCCGGATGTGCTGGAATATTTGCCAGTGCAGAGTGGCGTGTGACCATAGATCAGTCATTTTGACCACCAACCAAGGGGAGGGGGGGGTCTTTAACGTGCATTGCGCAGGAGTGATCACACGAACGCACTGTTTTACGATACTCACCCAGTTCGAAACGGCCAGGGGCGGGCAGGAGGTTGAGGCTCAGAAAAACCTTGAAGCGACCTGGCAAACTACCTCCCCACCCCTTGCACGCCGGTAGCGCCGGTAGTAATCCGATCGAACGCCGCCCGAGTGACGCTGGCATATATTAATTTAAGTTTGTAATTGGCGTCGAGGTTTATTTTTCGGGACGGAGGAAACGCCCCGCAAAAGGTACAGAAGCCGACACAACTGGAGGTCGAGGAGCGTTCTACCATACAAGTGGCGTCGGAAGAGGAAAAATGGGGGGAATGGGGTGCTCTAGCCCCCATTCGCCTCCTTCCAGATATTTCGGACTGTTAAAGAAAACAATACGGGGAAAGAGGGCGTGGTCGAGCATATTTTAATCTGAAATTATTTATGTGTATGTATAACTACTGTCGCCTCTTCACTGCATGAAAGATCGCGTACATGCCGTAGGTGGTCATTGTCGGAAACTCGTCGTCAGAAGGCACTACTTGTCAAATGCTTAGAGGTGCCGAAGTTCAAAGCTATGTCTTTTCGACCTAAATAACTGTGCCATTGGTAAAAGAAAGATAAACATAACAATAAATGCGGGGATAAAAAGCTGGAGAAAACAAACAAACAAAGAAACTATAAAGATCCCAACGGAAGTGTTGTATTCTTGCATATTCAGAAGCTCAGAACTTCGAAACAAGTTTCTCCTACTCAAATGTGTACAGGCTAAAAGAAACAATTCCCAAAAGCGTAAAGCCAAAAAAAAATAAAATTGACGTGTTGAATTTGATTGATATTAGAAATCTTCCCCCTGACTTAATTGATTCCTCAACGTGAAAAACAATAAATACATTATTTTGTATTCTGCAGATGGCAATTATATGTACTGTCTGTGGTGTTAATGTAAATGCGATACCTCAAGCAACTTAGACGAAAAACAAAATACCAAGTTTAGAGCATAATTGCCCGTAGATAAATGTTTGGACATTTCTTCGAAACTCATCTTGAGTAACAATAATCACATCTTAAGACGACACTTACCTAGGCTATACATAGATCATTCTTAAAAAGTTTAACATCTCTACCGTAAATAGCTTCGGCTTTAGCCCGCTTCACATATGGCACAAACGACAATCGTCGAAAACGCGTCGTCCTCCGTCGCCCCTTCGGGAATTTATCTCTTTAAAACTGAGCGTGCCAGAACATTGTAATAAACGGCATTGTCTTTCGTAAGGAACGCAGCACCGCATGTAAAAATTCGAGAAAAAAAGTTACAAATGTACCTCACTACTTGAATTCAAATGAAACCGTCCGCCGGTCTTTCGAAGTTCGACGAACGTCGAACTTTTACCCTAAAAGTTCGAAGTTCGTCGAACTTTTGATTTTTCAGGATTCGATAGTTCGAAACTTTTCGAATTCTCTCGATAAATAAGTTCGAAAGTTCGAAAATTCTCGAATTCCTTGGCGTAGGAAGTTCCGAAAGTTCGAAAAGCTTCGACCTTTTTAGTGCAAGAAATTTCGAAAGTTCGAAAATCATCGAATTTTTTGGTCTATCAAGTTCGAAAGTTCGACAAGCATCGAATTTTGCAGCGTAATAAGTTCGAAAGTTCGAAAGGAATCGAATTTTTTAGCGTAATAAGTTCGACGGTTGGAAAAGCGTCGAAATTCTTAGTTTAACAAGTTCGAAAAATTCGACTTCCGTCGAAATTTACAATATAGAAAGTTCGAAAATCTCGAAATCTTTCGAGCCTTTCGAACCACTTGATTCGATCATCGAAACTTCGGTTCGAAAAAAGTTCGCGGCATCCCTACATACGTCATACAAGAAGCACGGAGTTTCTCGGCATACATATCGCGGACACACGCCTCACGCATGTTCACAGCAGGGTCATTCCATGCCAAACGTCCCAGACATTGCGCTCGGGACCCTCTCCGATTTCTAAAAAAAAATTCATTGCCTTTCGCCTCAATGTCCGTAGCCATGCCCTGAAATATTTTCGGAGAAAAATTTTTTTTGATGACGTGAGCGTGGTTTGAACTTTTAAAAAACAGCGTGAAACTAGGCATCACTCAATAATTGATGAAAAATCAGTTTTTTAGTGAAACACCTAGCAATATTTTTCTTAAATTTGCCCGGCTTTCGGCTTACAATGTGGTTAAGCTTGTGAAGTTTTGTTTAACTTAAATATTTTTAAAAAAAAACAAAAAATAATTGAAAATTTTAACATTTTTGTTATTTTAATGAAAAATATCTAACCGGCTGCCGGGACTCAATATAACTTTTTACTGGCTGCCCTGCAGGTATATAATCTATAAAAAAGTTTGAAAACCAGTCAATAAAATATTTCGCAGTAAAACAAAAATCCTGAAGTTGCAAAAAAGTGCGTTTTGACGCATAAACAGCTGTTTCTTTCACCCTGAGGTGGTCCAAGTAAAAATACAAAATATAGTGTGTTTGGAAGAACAATCGATACCTCTTTGATTCTTAAAGTTTCATCAAAGTAATTTTTGTTTAAAGCGAGAAAACAATTTTTGAAGTTGTACTCTCGCACCACGACCCACAGCAGCTTCTTAACGCCTCTTCGCCACACAGCACGCCACCTGCGACGATAGCTGACGCGATTAGGTCCAAAGAAAGAACGGAGTTTTCTGCCGCTTACCCTTGTCCGTGCGAATATAAGAAAAAATATTGTTAGGTATTTTACTAAATAGCTGATTTTTTATCAATTATTGAGTAATGCCTAGTTTTACGCTGTTTTTAAAAGTTCAAACCGCGCTCACGTCATCAAAAAATTTTTTTCGCCAAAAATATTTCAGGGCATGGCTACGGACATTGGGGCAAAAGGCCACGAACTCTTAAGAAATCGGAAGGGGTCGAGCGCAATGTCGGGGACGTTTGGCACGGATTTTCCGAGACATACATTGTTTTACGAAAGAGTTACGACATAAAAGACAACACGGACAGCACATCCGCCGTGTGCCCGCAGCAACATGGCAGCGGAAGATGTGCTGACCGTGTTGTCTTTTATGTGTAACTCTTTCGTAAAACAAATGTATGCAATAGGTCAGCGGCGTAGACTTTCCATTTTCCCGGGGGGGGGGGGGCAGGCTGAGAGGTTCGGGGGCGTGCTGCGCATATGTTTTCGCCAGGAACTGGAGACTGAAGCTAACGCAAGCTAACGCTGGGATTCCATTTCCCACGTATTTTGTCAATAAAGGCAACGTGGGCGTTATTTTGTTTACATAATAATAATAATAATAATAATAATAATAATAATAATAATAATAATAATAATAATGGTTTATTTCCCCCCCAGTGCCCACAAACAACTTAGCGTTCTATTGCGTGGTGCACAAACATGGGTGAAGTATTATACAGATTAAGACAAAAATACAAACCATCGAAAGACAAACTAACAACAAACACAAGCAAAAAAAAAAAGTATCAAGGCCTGGCCCGGAGGGGGGCTCTGGCCCCCCCCTGGATCTCACCAGGGGGGGCACGAGCCCTGTTGCCCCCCATAGTCTACGCCTATGCAATAGGTGACATTCACTTGACGTCACTTGCTATGTGCGCTGGCATCGGCCACCATGGTCGCCATCTTCGAGGTCTCCTTTTATCCCACGTACGTGTCAGGTGCCAACTGGCCGGACCTTTCAGCGTGGGTTAGCAGCATTTTACAACTTTAAAAGGTCTTTTTGGCCGAAACGATGGGGTTACTCCTTAAACTTTGGTGCTTTTGAAGCGCCATAGCAATATTTTTTGTGTGTGTTTTAGTTCGTTTTTGTCGCTATCGGACTTTTCCGCCGCGGCCGCGTTGCTCCATCGGCTCCATGCAGCGCCTGCGTGTCGCGCGCCGTGCCCACGGCGGTAGCTCTTTTGCAAGAACTGTGATTTTCTACTTTGGGGCTTTTGTAGCACGGTGCGATTACTCTTGTTTTGTTTTGCTAGTTTTCTTATTGTTTTTTCTTTCTGGCGGATTTTCTGCACTACGGCCGGTAACCGTGTTGCTCCATCGCCTCCGCGTCGTACGTCGTGCCTTCGGTCTTCGTTCTGTGCAGGAACATGACCGTGCGGATCACCGAGTGCGTAGCTAATGAAAAAATGCGTCGCATTTTTCATTAGCCCGAACGATTTAAAAACCGCATGCAAGCGATTTGGCGAGCGACGACAAGCGACGGCGACCCGCTTCGCTGTCGCTCGGTCACTCGCGCGACGAGGCAAAACCGCATGAAAGCGACGGAAGCAAACGACCAAGGCGATGAGCGCCAAGTTTTCAGAAATCCAAAAACGAGCTGCGCGAGGAGCGACAGTAAGGGTGAACCGCATGCAAGCGATTTAGCGAGCGACGCCGACAGCGACGGGAGTCGGCGACGAGCGACGCGAGATTTCTCACGGTCGCTCGACGCGTCGTTCGGTTTTTAGATTTCTGGCAGTCGTCGCTCACGGCCTTGGTCGCTTGCTCCCGTCGCTTTCATGTGGTTTGCCCGTCGCGCGCGTGACCGAGCGAAAGCGAAGCGGGTCGTCGTCGCTTGTCTCGTCGCCGTCGGTCGTCTCGCTCTCGTAGCTCGCTAAATTGCTTACATGCGGTTCAGCCTTTACACACGGTACTCTGCGGCAACAAAGGAATTAAAACGGCCCGCCCTCGAGATAAACTGTTTTCTCTATTCTGTTCAACGAAGGTGCTTCAACGATATGAAGTTAGCACACACTACCAACTGACGACCGCATATACAAGCCAGTCAAACGTCAAACCGCGACCTCGAAGATGGCGGATCGACGGTGGCGCTCCCTGGCAAAATCGAACCTGCAGGCTCAGTGAATACCCCTACACAAACGCGCTCCCTAAGAAAACAATTCGCAGCATGTCTGCTTCATAACATATGTATGCTTAGAACATGTCTACAGACAAAAAAAACTTTTTTTGCCATGTATTAACCATAAATAATACGATTTTTTCGATTTTCGGGCGAAACTGAAACTGTACCCCTGTGGGACGATGATGATAGCGTTTGTACAAAACTAGTGTGCACTCCGAGTTCGCTGGACCTCAGAGCGCACACTATAGTGACTTTAGTGTGTGCTCTGAGGTCCAGCGAACTCGGAGTGCACACTACAGTCGGTGACAGGTGAAGAACGCAGTGGAAGCTCCTCCCACCTCTTTTCCACTTTAGCGAAGCGAATGCTGGAGAGAAGGGCGATCTCTTCTCCAGCGTCCGCTCTGCTAAAGTGGAAAGGGGTGGGAGGAGCTTCCACTTCGCTCTTCACCTGTCACTGACTATAGAGTCGTTTAGAAGATAAGGAAGAGAACGCGAGGGGGAAAAGGGCGGAATCTAGGAAAGCTGATGTGGAGAAGAGCGATTTCCTTTCCACAGCGGCGTGTCTCGTGCTCGAAAGACGTTGCTGCACACACAGATGTGACTTCAGCTCGCCTAGGAGTAATCTTCAAAAACAAACGAACCTTCCGGCATTACGTGCACCTTCAATGCAGACAAAGGGGGGACAAACCAATACGTTTCTTCCAATGCTCAGAACATCCTTTAAACTCGTCGATGATGATAGCATTTCAGTGCTTATGCACTTTTTTTCTTGTTTTGTTCGTGTGGCAGTTTTCTATTGGCTGGAGTCTGTTTCGTTTCGGAGTCGTGGCCGCAGCACCAGAACGTTATTCCGGTTATGACCATAAAAAAAAAACAACAAGCGTTTTTTTTTTAGTTGCATTTTCAAAGCACGACACGCAGCCATCCATAGCCGTTTTGTTCTATGTGCGAGCAAGCGAGGCACGAATTTCACTGCAAATCTTGTCATGTGCAAATCCTACAATAAAATTTGCTGACGGGGAACAGCACGACACTACGGTCAACTCCACCAGTTCATCAATCGTCCGACGGCGGTTATCGAAGATGGACGAATTCTTGTCGCAGTCTTTTCAGTTCGGCTGGTACAAGAACGACCGGAACGAGGCTGATCGTCGGTCAGTTCACGGTTCGCCTGGTTCCAAAATAGGAAAACCGTTCGTACACTGCTTCTTGCGCATGAGGTTGCGGTGACGTCAGAACGACGCCGAGCTCTGATTGACTTTGATTGGAAGGATAGTGGGTAGACATCAACGCTATATGTCTCGAGGCTCTACTCCACTATTTTCTACAATCAGCCACACAAGCGCTCGGCGTCTCGACATCATCGCAACGCTTGCTCAAGAAGCAGAACAAACTTGCTCTCCGCATAGCTTGATTATCATCATCGTCACTGACAGGAGGAAAGCGACCAGCGAGGCCCTTCAGTTGTGCCACTTTTGGGGCAAACTTGCTCTCCGCATAGCTCGATTATCATCATTGTCACTGACAGCAAGGAAAACGACGAGGGTGGTCCTTCAGCTGTGCCACCTCCGGGGCAAGCACCCCAACTTCAATAATGCTTCGGGCGTCTCGTAAGCCTCGAGCGTGGACAGACAGCCAAAGCACGGCGGAAGGCAACGAGCGCGTGCTGGAGGCCGGGCACCCGAAAGTCAAGATGGTGGAAGAGACGGGGACAGATTTTTCCGGGCCGTCTTTTCTAGAAGCAGCGTTTCAGCTAGCGGCAGGGTGAAAGAAAGCACTGCCAAAGCTAGCGCACGAGCGGAGTGGAGTCTCAAGTCGAGTCTCAACGCCTACGCGCGCCCTATCTTGCAGGCTTTCTTTCACCCATTTCTCAGCTAAGACGCTGTTTCCAGAGCCATGAATACAGAGAGTTTGGTCAACGGGAGAAGCGGGCAGAGCTAGGGCGTGCACCAGACGCAGATAGAGGGCTTGGCATGCTCTCTTGGCCAACCAGAAGCCGAAAAGAATCCTCTAGCGGTGGTAGCGAGAAACAGTTTTAATAAGAGCATAAGGGTTAAATGTACTAACTCTTCGTGGCTGAAAATAAGGTGCACGTAATGTTTCGATTATGATCATGCAAAAAACAAATGTAAGAAACAAATGTGCCACTCGAACTCTGTTTTGCTCGGACAGAGTGCGACACCGCGGATGGCAGATTCCCGGCCCTCGGCGCCTGGCGTACGGATTATGTCGAGCGCGACTAGCGGAACGCTAGTCGCGCCCTTCCACCATGATTTTGGATGATCGTGATGGGAACATCACGTGCACCATATTTTCAGTCATCGAGAGTTACTTCGAAGCGCTTATTAATTTTGTTTCTCACGACCACCACCAGGGTATTATTTCCGGCTTCTGGTTGGCCACATTCGAATTTGTGAAGACGCCCTGGAACACGCCCAGCCCACTTTCGGCCAATGGCGTCTCCTCATTTGCCCCCCCCCTACTTCCCAATGAATGGCCAAACTCTCTGCATATACGGCTCTGGCTGTTCCTAGCAAGCCGGCCCAGGATTCCCCGCGCACCTGCTTGGTGACGCTGGTCAGTGTGCTGCAATTAGTTTATTTGGCTACAAATGCGAAGCGGTCAAGGCAGGAGCGCATCACAGGTGACAGAGATGTTGACGCGCGTTAATAAGAAAAATTAGTATGTTGATTTGCTAAAAGTTGCAAAGTAAAACGCAACCATTCCTATATTAACGCACTCGCTTTTTTTATTTTTTTGTTAAAATACACGGTGCACGAATACGCCAATGAGAACCATGCGGTCACAGCAGCACCAAGGCCGACAGTCCCTGCCATGTGCCTCCGCCGCCCTCCCCGCTCCTCCGCGGCCAGGTTTACGAAACGCTCTTACGCCAAAAATATGCGTACGACAAAACGTAATAACAAATTCGTATTCACGAAACGAAATTGTCGTAAGTTTTGCGCAGGTCACGATGGAATCATACGACAGCTCCGGAGCTGTCTTGCGCACTTCTTTACGATCAAACCAACATGGCCGACAGCGTCGCTCAGTTACTTGGTCGCGACGACCAATGGACATTTATTTTTTACGTGCTCTTTTGCGCGTCGCGACTTCAAGCAGCAAGAAAAAGAAAGTACTTGAAATCGACCACGACGGACATGAACTCTGATCCGCATACATCCGGAAAAGGCTACAGCGGCAACAATCCCACCGACCAAGCGACTGTCTTGGGCTAGCTCGGTGAGCTCGGCAGAGTACAGGCCTATCAAGGCACTTCGACCTTCTTCGACGCTCCCTTGCCAAGACCGTCTGCACACGACCGGCTAGCTTGCTGAATGGAATATGCCCGCACGACCCTTGTGGAGTTTGATCGCTAACTTCAAATTTTTTATTCAGAGGTGAGTCTCTTCCCCTTGTCATCCCCTTGTTTTCCTGAGGCAGCGGTGACAAACGCTGTCGTCGAAAATGAACTATCATCGATTGCTATCCCATTGCTTTGTGTGATCTATAGAGCTCGAATAAACGCCGCGTGGATTACCTTCGCAACATATGGCATGTACCCTTTGTTATTAGTATGCCATTTTTAATCCGACAAGACGGTACGTCAACGCTGTCGAGCTAGAACAGTTCTGTGGGAGCTGCGCGATGCCGGTCCAACCTTCCTGTTGCCGAGTGTCATGTCATCCGGAACCGCTTACCAAGACGAGGTTCAACAGCGCGAATCCAGCGCTTCGATCGAATGCGCTTGTCCGCTCCAAGTGTGAACAGGTATTTACGTGGCTCTTGCTGACACTCTCGTAGTTCAAACGTATATCCTTGGACGTCGGCTCGCTCCTGCATCTCCGAAGCTGCGAAAAACGGCGCGGCGATTTGTTCCTTCGCTTATGCTGCTTTGCAAACGAGCTGCGCGGGCCGTCTTCTTCTAGCATCGATGACAGTTTTGTTGACTACGTAGCAGTTGACGAAGGCGGTTATTCCGGCCTCGGCACTCGGGCGCGTTTAAATCGTGTCAGCGTCGAAATTTCACTGCGCGGACACGATTCCCAGTCAAGCATTTGCGGAAAGGCCGCCTGCGTTTGTTGTTCAAAGTCCACGTTCTCCGAACCATGGAGAGCTCTCCGATTGGTTGCTATTGTTGCAGAAGACGCTGTCCCCATAGCAACAGCCCAGTCTCGCGGAGATCGGAAGCTTGCGGGACACCAGAAGTTCTAGTTTCTTCGCACGAGAACATAGCTTTTCTCCTATCATTTAAAAACGCGTTCGTGAAAACCGATTTCTCCTCTTCTCACAATATTCTTAACTTACGAACTTCTTCGCTAATATTATGATTATAATGCAATTAATGCAAAAGTGCAAGCGAGCTGGACAAGAATGACAATAATAATCTCTGGAGAAGGGGAACAAGGGGGACAAAGAACAAATAGATATATCCAAACACAGCTAGGTGCGCGACCGAAAAAATGCGCCTGGTCCTGGCATCGAACCAGGGACCTCTCCATTTCCAGTGGAGCGCTCTACCAACAGAGCTAACCAGGGGCTTCGCGTCAGTAGAGCAAGCGGGTTTCAGCTGCCACCAGTCTAACACCAAGGGTGAACGGCCTGCATTTCAAGGTTATGATTATGACGCCCCAAGGGTCGTATTTTTTATTGTCTAAAACGATGCAAGTTGTAGTCATAGACACGCAAAAAAATACCGCATCGCGAAAAAACAAATTTTCCACGCGCGCGCGCGCCTTTTTATTTTTGGCGTTTTTCTCTCCCGCTTCTCGCCTCCTCGCTTCTTTTGATTTGTGACGTCAAAAATCATGAAATTTAGAAGCTTTGTAGGCGACATTTCTATAACATTTAATAACGGCAATCGTAAAACATGTTTTTTAACGCAATTGCGAACGCACTACGGCCCTTCTTTTTGAAATACCGAAAATCGGAGTCCGGTGTGATGTCGCCTCCTGGATTTGTATCCTCCCTCGGAAAACATGCCGCCTGGGCAGGCGGCACCGCTCGCACGGAATAAAACCGGTTTTTTCTCGGTCCGCCGGCGCCCTTATCTTCCGCTCCTTTACCTCCTCGCTTCGGGTCGCGGTGGCAACAGCGGTTTGGAGCACGGAGTCGTGAAAGAAAGTCGACTCGCAGGACTCCGCAATATTTGACGTCAACGCACCGGCGCGGATCGCGCGGGAACTTCGAATTCGGCATTTGGAAATTGTTTTTTTACTTCACAAATACTGAATTCCCAAGTTTCGAATTTTGAGGGTAATGTCCCGGCATCGTTTTCAATCGTTTCGGATAATAATAAAAAAATGATTTTGATGTGTCAGTGCCTTTTTAATGCCAAGGTTTCAAACGAGCTGGACAAAAATCAAAATAATAATCCTTGCAGAATGCGAGCAAGGGGGGACAAAGGACAAACAGAGATCTCCAAACACAGCTAGGTGACTGGTGCGCGACCGAAAAAATCTGCCTGGTCTTGGAAATGGAGAGGTCCTTGGTTCGATACCAGGACCAGGTGGATTTTTTCGGTCATTCTCAGCTAGTTGTTGTAGCCTAAGAAGCTTTTCATGAATCTGACTTCTGGTGCTTCGTTCGTTTGCGAGAGGGCGAGCACGGGCCTGGAGTTGCGAATGGAGAGGTCCCACGAAACGCCTTTTCCTTCCGGTAAGTCGCGTTCCGCCATGTTGATCAACTCAGCGACCGCCACTTTCGCTATTTGTTTAGATGCAGACGCTTAGTTATTGGCGCCATTTTTATCCCAGTTTGTCACAGAGCAAGTCTGGTGAGTGATAGGTCTTTTCACTGGGGAGTAATTATGATAGGGAGATGGTGACTGTCCCAGCTAGCTGTCGGGTTGGCCGAGTCAGAGCGCACGTACGGCAGCGGTGGCAAAACTCAGGTCAAGCGCACTGTGCTCTACGCCAGGTCTCTACAAAGGCTGCAGTGCCGTCATTCAGACACCGGAGGTCAATAGCTGTAGTGATATCGTCTAGAGACCGGCCATGAGTGGACATTTGCTTGTGCCCTCAGGCCTCGTTGTGGGCATTGAAATCCCCAAGTATCAGCGTGGTTGGCTGTGCATCGAGAGAGAATCGTGCGTGAGATGGAAGTATTCCAGGGAGAATTAGGCCGAATATATACCGATACGGTGGTCATGGCGTCCGAGTTGTCCTTTTGTATCGTGACAGCCACGTATTCTGCGCTTTGGTCGCAAAGATCTGAAAGATCCACAAATAACTGAGGTAAGTCTCGATGTATCAATATAGATGCCTTAGGTGCGTCTGTTGTTGTTGGTGTTGTTCGGGGTGTACTAGTATAGATAACATAGGGAGATAGTCGGATCGCTCCTGACTTCAAGTTGGTTACCTGAGGGGCGAGTACCTCGACTTCGTGTCTCTATAAACGTTGCCGTAGGTCGTTTATATTTTTTCAAAGCCCGTTGACATTCCACTGTATTATTGTTGGAAAAAGGCTGCTTTTTATTTCAGCGAGGACGTGTATTCTTTGTATGTTTCATTTTTCACTCTGTGATGTGTTGTTCCCGATGAAGCATGGCTAGTTGCACCTAAGGCCCCTGCCTTAGTTGCACCAGGAAGTGACAAGTGGAACAACAATGTCGATAATTGTGATCATTGCGTGAGCGATGGGTGACTGAAGAGAAGTGAGGAAGGAGCGCAACAAACGTGGCAATTGGGCACAACGCATTACCAAGGCTTTGAGACTTGGGCGTTGCGACTGATCTTGGCATCTTTTGAGTCTGGCTGTTTACTTGCCCATTTTCTTGATATTTCTTGGTTCTTGGAAGTATTTTGGCTCGAAACAGCTTCTGTAATCTTGGGTGAAGACTCCGACTGCTGTGCAGACGGGACCGTTGGCTTCGGCACGATTTCTGATGACGGCGTAACCAACGGAGGAAAGTCGGTTTCACCCATCCGTGGGATGATAGTTTCCTTGTCTCCCTTCAAGCTTTGTTTTTGCTTGCGGGGAGTACGGTGCTTTTCCAGTCCCCGGAACTTTTTGTTCGTTCGCAGATTTGGCGGTCGTGTTGTCCACATTGTTCGAGCTTCTGTAGTTGGTGATCTGCTTCTCAGTTTTGTAGGCTGGGCAGTTCCGGGACGTGGCATCGTGGCCTCTCTTGAAGTTTATGCACCTTGGTTGCTTCGCTCCGCACTCGCTGACGACGCATGATCTCCGCGACATCGGCTACAGCGTCGCGTTTTTGCGCATGTGCTCGCCAGACGTCCGAAGCGGTTACACTTAGGACACTGCAGCGGTTTTTCGAGGTAAAGAAGGGACACTGTATCTTGTGTGCCCCACAAAAACGTATCCTGGTGAGGTTCTGGTGGAGAAGACAAGCTTTACCGCCTCCGTCTTTCCGAGTCTGCTCACTTGAATGACTGGTGCTTTTTCCCTTATTGATGCCCAGAAGGTCAGCGTCTGTGATTTGTGTTGATACGCCGCGAATAACCCCAACATTGGAAGATGGGGGTGCTGGCTCATACGTCTGAACCTGGATTGTGTCAAACTCCTTCAGTTGAGGAAGGGACTTCGTTGATTCTATATTCCTTGCATCTATAGCCAGGAGGTTAAGGCGATATTTTGGTCGAATGTGGATTACTCCATCTGGTGCCAGGTCTCTCCAGCATCTGTTTCAGAGCAAAGAGGATTCATGTTAGTGACGATCGTGGTCTGATCAGTCTATAGGTCTGACAATGATCACAAGGTTGCCAATCGGCTGAGTGATGATCGTCGCATCACTCGAATTAGACCTGCGGCGTCGTTTCTTTGCTATACTTTGGCGATCCATCCACCTTCGTCATCAGGCTTTTTCTATGACGTTATCAGGGAGCCCTCGGAGATGCTGGATGATACGGCTGATTGGTCTGCGCTGTGTGCTCGTTGCGGTGCGGTTAGATGGCTCATTTTCCTTAGTCCCCGTTGGTCGGAGACGGGTTACTGCTTCGGGGAGCCGAGGACTGCTGCCCCTCGTTGAAGAACGAGGGATCGCGGCCGAATCGGTGGCAGATGTTTACATATAAAATCGCTATTTACCTCTAGAGCGGTGCAGTGCTTAAATTCTCCCGTAAGTTGAAGGGGGTCCCTACAAGAAGGTGGCGGGGGGGGGGGGGGGAGGAGGGGGGGTTGACGAGATGTTCTAGTTGAACATGACAGAAACCCCATGGATGACTCTACCCATGCTGTACCTGCAGCCGTCAAATTGCTAATCCTCAAATTACACATCACTGAAAACAAGCTATTTTATTGCAAGATATGATTTTGATTTCACTAATGCTGGGGCTGTAGAGGAGGGTCTCAGACCATCCTTTAGAATCAGGGGGTCCGAGACCCTCTGAGGCCCCCAAACTTTAAGCCCTGTGTCCAATCACCATCTCATCATCGTTGGACGCGGCGCCGTGAGCCTTCACGGTAGCGGGCGCGACTTGCCTTTCTCCGGTGCCGCGGTTTCCCCGAGCCGAAATAAATGACTATCACCATTACTATTTAGTGCGAATCTATATTTTGACTTGCCTTCCTGATTTTGAATAATACCCGTGCCGCACGGGCAGCTCAGTGCCATTTACAACGAATGACATTTGAGCGGACGGCCAATCAGCGCGCGACACTCCGGGCGTGGCGCATTCCACGCGCGACAGATTGCGAGCTGATTCGCCGATCACACAAATGTCATTCGTTGTAAATGGTCATTCGAGTTGCCCGTGTGGCACGGGTAAAAATCATCCTTCTTTTTTTTTCTTTTTTTTACTGAAATGTTTAGACGCGCATTTTGTTTGAAAACAACATCATGACGGGAATTGTTTCTACGCCTTTCGTGCTTCGAAAAAGATGAACCTAAAAATTTTCGATCAACTTCTTCCTTGCCTGTGTGTTGCGGCGAGAGACAGGGAGCACATTTCGCGCTGCTCCTGAGTTCCGTAGTCCGACGTTAAATGGTGATGAAAGAAATGCTATCGCATTTAAAGGGATGACAAGTGAATCGTATACTATAGCTGGGGGAAAGAAGAGTTATAAACTTTGAGCGGCAACAGACTTCTTGAACAGATAATGTCTCATTCCGACTAATCATTCCAACGAGATGGCTGTGTCTTTATGGTACAGCGGCAATATTCTTAGGGGAAAGGAGGTCATTATCTTGAGAACGATTTCTAACATGCGCGAAGGACGGTTTGGTTTCGGCTTCTGTGCAGCGATAATTAGCGTTGTGAATTTTCCTGGAAACAGGCGTGGGAGCGCTCAAACTTTCTTCTAAAATATTCTGAAATGTCTCCGTGTCTAGCGGTGTTTTGTGGGAATTTTTTTCTTCTTTTTCTACGAAGTTGACAGAAAGCGAGTTTTTTTAAACGAAAACGCGATTGCAATTTTACCAAAAGCAACGGTTGATGAGCGACTTAATTTGATAGCCGATACCATATCGTACCGTACCGTAATTTGATATACGATACCGCAACAAAGATATGTTTTACTTGTTAGTCATTGGTGATGCTAACGAGTATGTTAGTATGTTAGACAAAATCTAGGGTGCTTCAATGCTCTGCCTTCTGCTTTAGGGCAATGCCACCCCTTGTAGTACCCGATGCCGACAGCACGCGCTCACGGGTAAAATACAAAGAAATCGACGAAAACAAAATGTCGCCATAGCACAGTCGGCGCCACAAACGCGTGCAGGAACACGCTCTTTCACGCCGCTTCTGGACCAAAAAGAAAAAAAAACGTGTGGGACAAAAATGGCCAGGATGTCTCCACCCTAAGCAAAGCGCACATCAAGCCACCCTAACAAAAACTATAGCTCGTTACTTTCAATACGGCTCGTGAGTCGGCTGGAGCGCGCATCTTTTGCTGGTGCCTTGATACGCACAGGTTTGCGCGAGAGTCCGTCAGAACTTGAAGCTCTACATCAATAGCTGTCCGCGACTCGTGCAGTCTTGCTATACGAGAAGTGAGATACACGCTGAGCCAATAGAGAAGCTGTGGAAGCTCGTTCCGATACCTCCGATATCTGATAACCGATACAATACGATGCATGCGCAAAGGCGGCGGCGGAGTACTTCCGGTATAGTTATCGGAGTCATCCGGAACGATCTACTAAAACTCCATCAGAGAGTTTTAGCAGATCGTTCCGATGACTCCAATAACCATACCCGATACTCTGCCTCCGCCTTTGCGCTTACATGTATATAGAATCGTTAGTCGAGCGTTATCGAGTATCGAAACGATCTCCACTGATAGATCGCTATTATATCATGTAAGTGCAAAGGCGGAGGCAGAGTATCGGGTATCGATATCGGAGTCATCGCCGAACGATCTACTAAGACTCTCTATTGGAGAGTTTTTGGTAGATCGATCCGATGGACTCCGATAACGATACCTGAAACTCTGCCTCCGCCTTTGCGCTTACATAGTATAGTATCGTTATCGGCATATCGGAGAGTATCGGAACGATCTACCCCTAAATTTGCACGAGAGTTTAGTAGACGTGAAGCTCTTCTCACGACTGCCCGCGCTCGTGCCGTCTGACTACACGAAGAAGGCGAAAGCTGAGCCAATGTCGAGGGTGTCGATATGCCTCCGCACTGTGTGCGCAGAAGGCAGAGTCATGCCTGTTGTGTCTGGTGGTTTGAGCCAGGGAGAAGCGGCCGGTTATCGCGAACTGATCTACTCGTCTCTACTCATGTCGCCGAAGTGGATCCTGGGATATCGCTTGCCTCACTGTGTGCGTACAGAACGGCTTACGAGATATCGAAATTGAAACCGAAACACAGCAATGCCCAAGCCACGATGCGCTTGCATAGATTCAAAGAAAGTTTCAAACGCCACCAAAAGCACTGCACAGTAAGTACTTCATATGCGCCAACGAGGGTCGTCATCTTCATCAGCATTCGCTTAACTCTCAGCTGGTCGCTGCACCTGCGACCGTCAAATTGCTAATCCTCGAATGGCACATCACTGAAAACAAGCAATTTTATTGCAAGATATGATTTTGATTTCACTAATCGCTGGGGCTGTAGAGGAGGGTCTCAGACCATCCTTTAGAATCAGTGGGGGTCCGAGACCCTCTGAGACCCTTCAGAACCTTTAAGCCCTGGAGCGGTGGTTCTCAAATGGAAGTCCGCAGACCCTTTGGGCATAGCCTCCTCTATAGACGCTTTGCACACGCGCCAGATTGAGCCGCCATAGCCGACCTTCCCCTGTTTTGCCGAAATGCCGAGCCACTGAAGCGGGCGTTTATGAGCCTCCACAGGGGCCTATGCTGGGGAGGAGGACACAGTAGCACCTAAAGTCGCAATAACCTGTCCTGCTGTGGCAACGATGACGTGAAGCGAACGTAATAGAGGGAACAAAAACTGAAGGTCACTTCATGGCGGCGCCCATGCACAGCTGCTGCAAGCGTCTATACGGAGAAAGCCTGGCACGTCGCGGAAAAAAGTGGCCGCCGAAAGTAGGAGAGGAGGGGGCGGGGAATCAAGAGCGGAGGGAAGCTTAGGGTGCCTACATGTCTGTCTGTCTCAGGGTGAAGACATCGATTGTTGCACTGAATGTTCAGCGCGTGACGCTCTCGCGCACTAGGTGCGTGACTTGGGCGCTAAATGGTGTCTCTGCATTAGCCAAAGCTACGCGCTCGAGCTGCTTGACACCGTATTGCGCGTACTTCAAAACGCATAAAAACGATTGGGCGCAAAAATGGCTGAGATGTCACCACTCAAGCAAAAGCGCGCGTGTGTGGGAAGGCACTCAGGGAAGCTTAAGGGAAGCTAGACTGCTAGCGCCACACAAGAGCGAGCGGCCAAACGCAGAAACAGTCTTTTGTTTTTTCCTCTTTTTTTTCGGAATCGCGGAGAAGAGAAAGTCAACGTCAACCCTTCTTCTTCGCCGTCCCTGCGTCCGCATCTCCGCAGCGGTCCCGGTCGTCGCTTTCGTTTGCGTTGGAGGTTGTGCGACGAACTGCCCGGAAAGGTCGGTATCTGGTGCTTGGAGCGTTCGGCGATTCATGGGCCATATACTTCGTTTCACCTTAGGTTTGAACGAAGTCAAAGATATACTTCGTTTGATCTTACGTGCGAGCGAAGGCAGTGCTAGGCGTGCGAGCCGAGCACTCATACGTTCGCTGCTTTGCACGCGCGCTTATCCAGTTAATGATTTTCCTCGGGCTATCCTCTCATGCTTATAGCTTCGCCTTCGCTCCCACATAGGACTAAACGAATATAGAAGCGCGAGACCGACGCTTTGTGCATTGCTGCTTTGCTCGAGCGTGCGTGCGATGCAGTAACGCAAAAGCGCTGGGCTCGCGCTTCTAGCTTTGGTTTCGCTCGCACATGAGGTGAAACCAAGTAATATGATACGCAACTTTAGCTTCCGTGAGAAACGAGAGCAACTCGCGTTTTAGTGCTAAGGACGAAAAAATAAAACGTGAAGGACACGGACAGACATGCACACAGTGTAGATGTCTGCACCTGTCATTTACGTGTTCACTTTGTAATTAGCATACCTTATCAGTCTTCGTCGCTTACTCAACGGAGGCTCGAGCGGTAGCAGCGTCCACAATAAACATTTTTACTACTACTTTACGAACTGTTTACATTGTTGCGCCTGTAGTCCAGTTGAAGCTCATACACGCGACGTTCCAAATGTGGCTAATCGGACACTCCCACTGAAATGACGGTCCTCGGCACCTGGGCGTCGAAACTACTCAGTCAAAACTGTTTGGTTCTTCCGCGGCACGACACGATGGTCCGACGACGGCGCACTCCGCTGGCACACCGACAACTCTGCCGACGCCGCCGGCATCGTGCATTGTTGCCAGCGCCCTTTCGAATCGCCGCCGTCGCCGCAGCCGTTTCTCCCGGAGTACGAAAACGACGGTGACGAAAACACAAAAACAAACGTGGTTCGGGGAGCGGCCGCTCATGACCCAAGCGCTCGCAGTCTATCTCTGCCCTTTCTGCTCTGCGCTACCATATTGGTCACCGCTTCGCGCGCTTCTCCTCTCCTTTTTCTGCGGCCGCTCGCCCTATGGCTCCGCCGTCGATGTGCCAGGCTTTCTCCGTATAGAGGAGGCTATGCTTGGGGCATGCGAGGCCATTCTAGGGGTCCGCAAGCCCTGCCTCGTCAGTGAAGCGGGGCAATAAAAGTTGTATATTACAGATTGAGAAGAAACGTTCCGATTTTCGGGTGAGTTTTCTCGTGTGTATGTCAATGAGAGAAGTCTATTTCATACTAGCCCTGAGTTATATTAATTTATTAAACAATTATCATAATTAACCTGTACCTCTCGCTTCTCGTCACCGCGAACAGGGTCCTCCGTCATTTTTTTCTATCCACAAGGGGTCCGCGAAACATGAATGGTTGAGAACCACTGCTCTAGAGCAATGTAAACAATGGCCCTACTGGACTCGTGGTCGTAGTCGTTTTTTCCGGCGCGAGGTCGGCTGCCTCCCCACTGGGCGATCTCTATGTTGTCCTTTGTTGGCGTGCCCCTCTTTGTATTTCGATTCTCTAAAGACGAATTTTAGAACACATGCCCGCCCTATACATTTCTAATGATACTGTAAAACCCTTTACTCTGCATGGTCCTGATTTTTCGCGAATGGGGCAACGGGGTCATATTCGCGACCATTGAATTTCGCGATTTCTAGAGGCTGGAATTCGCCTTTACAGACAATAGAAATATTCGCGCCCACTAAAAGTTCGCGAATTTTACAATTCGCAAAAATGATGAGGCTGGCGAACACTAGGGGTTCTACGAACCCCTTCATAATAGGTTTGAAAAAAAAAGAAAAAGTGTCGCCCTTTTTTTGAAAAGTTTAAATTAGACGGGAGGCGGCATCTTGATCTTTCTATCACTCGAACTTAATTGGTGACTTGTAAACACTATAGAATCTTCGATACGGAAGAAAACAACACGATCTGCTCAAAACATAAAATTAAAAAAATAAGCACGAGCGATAGGTACTGCAAAAGGGGATTTCTATATAAGTGTGACAGGGTTAAGAGTGAAGTGAAGCTCCTCCCACCTGGACAGGAGGTCGCATACCCTCCAGCGTTCGCACTACTCAAGTGGAAAGAGGTGGGAGGAGCTTCCACTTCGTTCTTGACTTCTTGTCCACCGACTGTAAGTGCGCTACTAAACATATAAACAGTACAATAATAACTCGACTGAAACATCTCTCTGTGGTTGTCAATGACGCGCAGCGTTAGCTAAAAAAGAAAAAAGAAGCTCCTAAAATATTCAGCCTGTGTTCGAGATAACGAAAGCGACATATCCGCCCATAACGACATGCAAATACACGAGCGGAAAGCCAAGCATCGAACGGTATGCCCAATCGAGCGCCACGTGCACGGGGACCCCAATCGTGGCGGCATGCATCCAATCCCAAAGTGACGTGTTTGCCGAGCGAAGATTAACGAGCCTTCCCCGAATCGGAACACGGGGTTTGGACTTCTGTGCCAGCAACGAACCCGGGAACGGAACCGTTTTCCACATAAAGACGGCACTATATACGCGGCAAAAACTCCAAGTGCGATTAGCGTCCGGAAGGGGAGTTGCGCTACCTCTCCTCCTAGAGTTCCTCGATATGCTCCAAGGAACTCTATGTTCTCCCTCCGTGGCTCATATGATAGCGAGTTTGTTTCACTGCACTCGTGCCCACGCGTGCCCACTCACTCCACCCGTGAATGCACTCATTGCAAACAGAGAATCGAGCGAGCGTGCGCCAGAATGCAATCCCGTCATGCATCGCTCAGGCCAGGCAGGCGAGGTGCGAGAGCAGACGACGAGGTTCGTCTGCTATACCGATCTGCTGCGAGCTGTTATTCGCGCAAAAGGAAAAGACAAAAAGTGGATGTTTTGCTAGAAATTGGGCTCTGCGAGAGACAAAGATCGAACGCGAGCTTGGGTTGTGACTTTCTGCTATTTCATAAAGGAAACAATCGCCAACCCGTAATTACGCAGGTTTTGAGGCGTTAATTGTTGCCGTACAGTCGCTGAAATCTGCCGATTAGTCAAAAGGCCCGGGACAAACGCATCAGCGGCCACGAGATCTATCTCATGGGCTTACCGGTGAAAAGTTATCGCCAAAATGTGGCCGATATTTGGGACTCACGAGTGGAAAACATTTGTTGAGAAAGGTTGCCCAGCAGAACCTGTGATGCGTCCAATTAGCAGCCGAGAAAGCTAAACATAGTGATTTTAACCACTGGCTTGGGTAAAATCACAATGTTTAACATTCACCTACACCAGTTAGTTTGTACCCTCGTTTCATTTTCTTTTTTGTTCGAGAAAGCTCTTGATCTCCCCGCTCTAATTATGAAATAAAAGCTGCTATGTGCGACCAAGGATCGAGATCGAAGGTGCCGCGAAACGTACTGCTAGAGATTCCGACGGACTAGTTTGAAACCGTATCTTTTCAATGGTTCACGCTTAAAATTGATCAAGCTTCTGCGCGAATAGTATCAACGGTGTTTATACTCCAATGTAAACATGTTATACTGGATTGATAGATTGCACACATTTCGTTAGTACAGCAGTTATTTTGTTGTCAGCTTGTGAAGCAAACATACGTCGTCTGTAAATATCTCGACGACACTCGAGTTCTTTAAGTCATCGCAAATATAAACATTGCAACAACTGCACTGTTTAGCGTTCCCGCCTGCCATGTCAAACAGCAGGGCGCTATTTTTGGTTTGAGGTCGGTACTCTTGCTAGAACATAGATGGCGACAGCATCAGTTTGCACTCGGCAGGTTCGTTCGGGACCGGTTCTTTGTGCTGCATTCCTAGCGTGTGACGGATTCTGGAAAAAAAAAAACTAGCACGGTGCCAGTGCGTGTGAAACGAACTTGCTATGAGTCGCGACGCCAAGCGTAGATCGCGCCTTCGCCGCTGCGCGAGGAGGATGCGATCATGCGCAGAAATTTTATCGAAAAAAGGTCCATTCTAGGCCAATGTCAATGTGAGATCGATGACAGTCTGGAGCACGATCGCCTCACGTCACGACACGTGGCCTGGGAAAGGCCAACACCAAAAGGCCGAACTTTGACGCAGCACTCTTGCCCAATCTGCACCTCTCGGTGGCCTCTTGTAGGTGGCGTAGCGCTTCAGTCTAGGCGGTGTTTGCCTGGGAAAGGCCAACACCGCCTAGACAGAAGGCCGTAGTTCTGGAATTACTACGTCACCTACAAGAGGCCACCGAGAGGCGCCAATCGGGCAAGAGTGCTGCGTCAAAGTTGGGCTTAGGCCCGTGCCCAGTCAGTGCGAATACGAGTTCATGCCGAACGAGGACACAGCCCTCGTGTCCAACCCACGCTGGCCGTTTTTAGGTGACGCGGAAGACCTGCAGCTCCACGGACTTCTGTCAAGGTTTTGTCTGCAGTGTGCGCAGGAGGGAGGTGCAGACACAAAGGCACAGTGGCTGTGCCTTGACTACATTGGCAAGTGTATTCGCGACTCCAGCGACCTATAGGTGTCGCCGCCACTATCGGGCAAACATGGCGGTCTAAAACAGGTCGCGTCGCGCTATGCGCCAGCTCAACGCGCAACGCACGGGTTTCAGCAGGCAAGTATTGGACGCAGAAAGGTTTGCCTCCATTTTTATTTACTACGTTTCAAACCTGCGGCGATGAGCTGGCGTAAGCGAGCTTCCAGAGACTTGACCTTCTTCGGAGAAGCGACGAAAGGATGAGGTGCCGATGAACGTTGATAAACGCACGATGTCTGGTTCACGCAGCAGCTTAGGTTGCGTTCAGAGCGACCTGGGCAACTCCCAGACACGACAGTAACAACTGAGTCACCGTGACAACCGTTCCATCGTACCAACTGCCGACAACGTGTAATCACGGGAGCCACAAGGGACAAGCAGAAAGTCGTCAAAAGGACCTGTTTCGTTCAGTTCAGCGTTTTCCTGCTAGGGTCGCCGTCCGTTTCGCTGGAAGCGAAACGGACGCCTCTAGCGACAGCGCTGGGCTTCTCGACAACAAGCGAGAGAGCCAACACTACTGAAGCCTTTTGGAAGACCATCGAGCAGACGAAAAGACGACTGGAGGATTGGTGGCATCATACACAACACAGGGGGCGCTGAATTCACCCCCAGGCTTGGGCCCGAGTAATCGAGCCCGCCCGTTATAAAGGGAGCAGCCGCAGTATCATCATCATCATCATCAGCGTGAGTAGAGCTCAGCTCGGATCGCAAGACGGCCGGACGCAATTTTCTGCCATCTCAAATTTAGACGAATATAGTGCGTTGCGTGAATAGCGCAGGTTATATCGAGCGAGTCAGTCTGCAGACACCAGAGAGTTTTAGGGAAGCGTTTTTGCACATCCGATACGGTACGATGGGCTCTCCGGTACGCACTGCGCATGTGCGAGTATTCCGCGGTAGCGCATGTGCAAATCCGACTGGAGGGCTTATCGTACCGTCTCGCTACGATACGATACGCTACGAAACGATACAATACGAATTTATTTTTCACCACAGATACATGTGGTGAATGGGAGGCCGGAGAAAAGAGTTGCAGAAATGTAGCTTGACTAAGCTCTGGTCTCCCCATTTAGCAGCTACGACAGAGCACAGGGAAATCTAGTTGCAAAGTGTGTGAGTATGACATATAAGGGACAACGTGCAATGCTCTAGATGAACAGTTTAAGGCTTGGACAGATGTACAACATCAGTATTTCTATCAAAATAGCTATTCAATAAAACAGCCAAAGTGTAACTTGTTCTCTGTTTACCATAATTGGTCCGACACCTTGGAATCTGCCAAGGCTGGTGATGCCGCGTACTTATACGCGATGGTTAATCGATAATCATAGATCTGTTGTATATTAAGAATTTTTGAACGATTTAAACAATGACTGTGTTGAATGTATGTAGGTGATATTTGCAATTATTCTAATCAGCTTTTTCTGCAGTAAATGTAGTGTGTTTAAACTTGAGAAAGATGTATTTCCCCAAACTAGGTTTCGGATGTGGCACGCGCAAAAAACGGTTCCGTAAACCTTCCTGCTGTCTGAGCCGTGTTTCTCCCTAGTATAACGGTTCAGTCCCATATGTTAGTCACACGAAAACTGTCTGCATACATGTCGAATATGCTTGAGACGTGTCTGCGGATATCTTTTGTCATCATGTCCTGCAGCGAACACAGCGCTTTTTGTGTGACGTCTGAGCTACTCCCAATTTATGTTAGTACCAACCAGGGTGTAAGATAGACAGGTGGGGAAACGGCCCATAGAAGCCTACCGCAGCGCCGTGACCGGATTGTGAACTCGTCTGCTTGCCAGTACTCCCGATTTGCGACAGATGGCGTTGCGGCGAGAGGAAAAAATTGGAATCGGATTTACATGGAACTCAATTGGAGAGTGCGCAAAATAAACCGAGAGCACGACAGTCCTTTATAGAAAATCTGCGAGAAGCCATCTCCGTCAGTTTAGCCGGTCGCCACCGGTCGCCCACACGGAGTGAGAGTTCGCGGTGCTCCACATAGATGGCGCCACAGAAAAAGAGAAAACCGAGGGGGACACAATCCGGTCGCTCATTTGGCTCTCGTTTCCCCACCTGTCTATCTTACACCCTGGTACCAACCACGCGTCAGAGATTAACGAAAAAAATACACGCTAGGGAGAACGCACGTACTTCCCGGATTTTTAGTTGTATGAAAGCACGTTATAGCTGAGCTTGCGAAGGCTGTCACAGTCGACAGCCGAAGAAGACTCAAAAACCTGTCGGAGCGCTTTTTCCCGTGCCACGCGTTTCGGCGGAGGGAAATGACGCCCTTCAGCCGCTTCAGGCCTATTTCGACGGCGTCCAAAATTTGAAGAAATGTGGCGGTTGTCTGTGGATAGGTCTTACAACCAATACAACCTCACTTTAGCGGTATGATGGGCCCTTTGTAATTGTCTGAAGTCGGCCGGAAGCCGCTGAAAAAATACCACTTCCTTCTGCAAGATAGAAAAGAGAAGGAAAGAAAAGCGTGCACGAGAAAAGCGGAGGTACGCGTTAACGTAGTTCGCATGCAACATAGCAGAGCGCAGAGTATATGATAAGGTACACCTACATAACAAACGACGATAACAAAACATTTGAACATGGGCCGCATTTTAGCAGACGATGGTATAGGTAACAATGTCTGGGAGAAAGTCTCTCGGAGTCACCATCAACGAAGCCCACGATTCCCAAACTTCTAGCACACGACACGGCCGTCTGCGACGGAGTTCTCGAGGGCCCCGTAAGGGGGAGCTTCGACGATCGACCATGCGGTGACGTCGAGCAACGTGCGAGTCCATCCGTGCATCTGCGCTGCTCCGGATCGATGGCACCTCCAAACGGGCCGGACCGCTGTGAAGCGCGGTCGGTGCCGAAGCCGGACCCGTGGGAAGAACGACCGAATGCAAAGCGTCAAGTGCTGGGAGGAGACGTCCCAGTGGGCCATGGAGGCGCGCTCCAAGGTCACCCTGCCTTCGTCCAAGCGGAAGACGTCCGCCGCCAGTGTCCTCAAGGACGGAGCAGACATTCTGGTCAGCCACAGGTGAGGACGTGTCCCTCCTGTCTGACATCCGTCCTCGCACGGAGATCCGAGCGCGCCCCTATAGCTCCGCATGGAGAACGTTGTAGACTGAGCATGTGGTACGGCAGGCTTGGAGATTGGACACATCCGACATACAGCAGATGATTCGTTGTGCAAGACAGGTGCCTCCAGGCAACTGCTTTCCGAAAGTTGTCACGCGTGTCCTGCACCAAACCACGCATTAGAGTTACTCACAAGGTGAGAAAGGCAGGGAGAAGCTTCGGTTGGCCCGCTTCCAGCGCGAGTGTTCTATACCTTCGACAACGCTTCGGCGGCTACTGCCACAATTCAGGGCGATAGGAAGCATCCCAGCTTAACCTTTAACAAATCAGCGCACCCAGGGATCCCATCATGACATCTTTACTGTCCTGGCTTGAACGGGCTGTACCAGCTGCCATTGCCGCACTTTGTGTGCAATGGGAGTCTGAGGATCATGTGCAAAAAAAGAGACACATGCTACATGTGTCACTCACTCTTGGAGGCCTGACCACAGGTCAGATGATTGTGCGTTGTGACAGTTCCAATTCGCGGAAAAGAAATTGCTGACGCGCAATGACGATGTCAGGTACCTCTCCCACGTAGATTCCATGAAAGTCGGAGATGTTATAGAGTAATTTCGGAACGCTAAAGAATTAAAAGCTCGAACAAACGCGGCAACAATGGAATACATAAAATAAAGAAAAAATATATATTTAAAAGAATGTACTTGTTGATTTCGAGTTGTCACACCTATAAATAAACTGGATTTTCAAGTCTCGAAAACCAGTCGCTCACTTCTCCGGATGCCTTCCGTTAATTCACTATACACAAGGTCATTTGGAAATATCGGTGCGTATAACTTTCCATGGAAACCGCGGCACAAAAATAAGCAGCGATAAAAGCAAAACGACTCTGATCATCGCGCAGCAATACGGCGTCACAAGATTCACGAGTGCCAGAATTGCCTTTTGACATCAATCTTTCATGGCCGCTGCCGATAATCGTTGACAAATACGTACCTGCAGAAAGCCTGTGCGCGATGTGATTTTGTCGCAATTCGACCCGCGTAGGGTTGCCTTCATGGGATTCACCCGCAATTTATTTGTAGCCTTTTCATCATAGATGGCCCAGAACTTTCTCGGAACAAACAAGTTGCATGCTCGAAGCTGCGCATGCAGGTCGGCAGGCGCTCAGGGCAGTGTTGTAGGCGTTACAGAAACAAAAAGTAACAAAATACGTTACTCGTTAGTAAAAAATAACAGGAACACGTTATCGACCTACGTTACTATTGCGTTACTTTTTCATTATCATGTGAACACCTTTTACCATTTTGAGGTACAGGTCTGCATAAGCGCCATATTTTAAGAAACATTATGTTCATGCAGAAACTGAACATAATTACTTTATCTTTTTTTACGGTTTCACCTAAATGCTCACAAAATACACAAAGAAAAAGCAAACAAACTAAAAAATTCACGTGGCTTGGAGCCAAAAAAACACAAAAAAGATTGAAGTGTAATTTTTTTTAGTCTTGGGAAGAAGTAACGAGTAAAGTAACTACGTTACCCGTCTTTCGAAATAAGTAACGTAATTACGTTACCCGCGTTAATGTTTAGAAAAAAGTACGTTACGTTAGTGAAGATGACGATAAAACGTCGCCTGCAAGGCTCTGACAGGCAGTGAGAATTGTTAAAATTCTTCGATCATCGACAACTTCACAAAGGTCTGCAACCAGTCCAGTTCCGGACATATTTTCTGGTACACAGCAGCTATCAAGTTCACATTTTCAATGAAATAATACCGTACTGGGCGGGCATCCAGATCCGCATGACGAACCTATACATTTTCAACTAGCACGCAGGCCCAGTAAAAATACGAGGTCATATGGGAAAGACGTCCCCTCCACAGACAAGAAACGTATTCCACGAGCCGTGACCGGTAGGTCTTTTAGGTCTTTCTTGAGGGTGCGTTGGAGCATCCCAGAAGAGGATATCCCAACATTCCGGCAACACGTGCTCCAAGGTCTCCAGCCTCTCGCACAAAAAACAATCCTCGCTCCAAAGTACAAACATGCCCGTTTTCGCTAACCTTTGTCTTTACTGGCATCGTGTTGGTGTGAAAGTTAAAGAAGAAAAAAAAAGGATTTCACAGATCCCCGAACTCGCATTCTTTTCACGCGGGAAAGCACATCACGGTCCGTACAGTCAGAGAAATAAGGGCGATACAATGGGACGGGAAACAGGCACTCAACAAGATCTCGCGTCAGACGCTTTCGTGTGACACGGCCTAAGTACTCTTTTCGAGAATCGAACACTACGAAATTGGTATGCACAAACAACCTCTCCAAGGAAGCCCGTTACTTTGCCTTCCCATGTGTCACTCGACGAAACAAAGGACTCGGGTATCTAGCTCTCTAAACAACCGTACTCGGATGACAGTCTCGCAAAAAGAAAAACCGCTATACCTGCTGTCGAATGAACAAATGCGACAAACTAAGCCCATCCGACTTCACGCGGCGAAAAAGGTTATCTCGTTTAGTTCTTTCCCACGTAGACTTCCATATGTACACGGCCATCCCACTGCATTCGTTGCAAATACACACGAGAGCAGTGCAGAACTTGTACCAGGTACCAAATATTTGCAACAAAAAATAAACAACACACCGTTGCCCGTGCGAAGATAGAAAAATCCTGGCTACCCCAATTTGCGGCTTTATAGGTTCATCTCCTCTGTATTGCTACGCCAGATCTCGTTACTTTCACGGTAGTTGTTCAAAGGCACCCCTAAGTATACACCGGGCTCTGTGGACCACTAAGCAGTTTCAAACACACGCGGAGATACGTTCCAGTGGCCGTGCCAAATCCCCAGGCATTTCGCCTAGTTCACAGCACAGGTTGTTTGGGCGCAGAGTGCTTTAGTGAGCTGAACAGCCGCTGAGACGCTATATCGGTACAAAAAATGACAACATAATATGCGTACGCTAAAATTTTAACACCCGTTTAAAGTAAAACCACGTATGTTCTCACTCTTCATGACACTTAGGCACTAGGGCTCAAGAAATATAGCAAACAACAACGGGGAGAGTGGGTACGCTTGCCGGACAGGGGATGACACGTACAGAAATGCGTTTAATTAATGTTTTGTTAATTACAAGACTAGTCATTCAGTTACTGTACGGAATTTTTACTACATGAAAAATATTTTTACTCACGCCAACATGGTTTAGAATGCAAAAGAAAACAGCATTGGACACTCGATCAAAAGCCTTTTCAATATCGACTTGCAACATAGCAACTTTACTGAAAGCTGTGAATATCGCATGCTCAGCAGTCCGATCTTCACCATTTGTCTTCACAACCCAGCATTTTGTAAACAAAGAGCTTCTGGCCGGTGCGATTCTCAGCGTTCGTTCGTATGGTGCGTGTTTTGCTCACTTTCTAAACGACGAAAAATGCTAGCAGTCTGGGCTCTGATTTTGTAAACATAAAAACGGCATATAAGCATCTTTCAGCGTCTGCTAACCACCACTAATAAATTGTAAAAAAACACACACAAAAAAACACACACAGAGTGCATTACATTTAGCGTTTTATCCTTTTTAGCGCACTTAGATTGCGTTTCTCAAGTTTTGCGCCACGGAAAGAGCTAGCGAAATTCGTAAGAACCTTAAATCCCGTCGCAATAATGACGGGCACACTAGCTCTGCGCAATTCGTCAGAATTGCTTCCCGAAGAGTAGGCGGCGACATCCGCTAGGTGGCAGCGAACAATCAGAGAGACTGTATTACGGAGAATTTTCAACTGCTCAATTGAAGTCACGTGGTTTATGAGCCGCGTTTGCAACACGAACTACAGGTGACGAACGCGATGGTCGTCCGCGAGCGTCTTCGCCTTTCCGCCTGCTTTCTTCCTGGCAACGCGATAACGCAGCGCATGCGCTGCGTTACCAAGAAATGGCTCTTTGATGCTCTGTGCTATAGCACAGCGCATCAAAGAACCTTTTCTCGGGGAACCTGGACGTCAGCGCACAGCTTTTGCAGCGGCGAGGACCCGAAACACACTTGTTCGCTCGGGAGAAAAGGTGTTTCGGCGTCTCGCCGCAGCGGGGCGCCAGTCACGTGGCTCTCCTCTCATCCGTTGTCTGCCGCTTCACCTTTTCCATTTCGGCGGCCGCTTCTCGTGGCGATCTGCCAGACTTTGTCAGTATATATATAGGGTCAACACCCGTTGCAGTGGCTCGGCATCTTGGTAAAACAAGAGAAGGTCGGCAATGGCGGCCGTGATTTGGCGCGTGTGTAAAGCGTCTATAGGGAGTATTCACTGACGGCCATAGCTGTGTGCTCGAATGCTGAACGCGTGATGATGGCAAGCTTCCACAGTTCTTTTGCAACGTGCATTCCGCACCATCAAAAGTGCCGGTCTTAGCAGCCTATTGATGTGAGCTCGTTCGGAGCATGCGCTCTAAACAGCACCCACAAATATGGCGTCCAGTGAATACTCAACACGCAATGCCTTGTTAGCGCTACCGCGCACCTTCCTTTCACTTTCAGGAGTAAATAACCGCGGCCAATGCCGCGTGCTATTCCAGAGTACCTATCACAGCCAATTTAGCGCCACGTGACCTAGAGCTCCGGAAATCGCAAGGCAAACACGGACAGTCACATTCGCCAGTGCTGGATTGACTGCTTGTAGCGTCCGCATAAAACATCTCGGATATTCAGTGGACCATTTTTTGTGTGTGTGTGTTTGCTTATTAGACGGACTTTTGTATCCCCTCGGCAAATGTCTATACCCGCCGCCATAACATATACTTTCCGTGTTTGTTCTTTCTTATTCCTATTATTTCACTTCATCATTACCATACCAGGTCAGGCTACTGTCATTTTAGATTCTACTGTGTCCTTTTTCCCAGCATTGGCTGTGTGAAGGCTCGTCAACGCGCTTTTCAGTGGCTCGGTATCTCGCTAAAAGAAGAGAGAGTCAGCGATGGCGGCTGTAATGTGGCGCGTCTCTAAAGCGTCTATGAGCTCAAAGAATGAATCAAGACTCTATTTCATCATAAGTGCAAGCGAAGCCGAAGGCACGAGCCCAGTGGTTATGGCCTGCAGTGACGTCACACGAGCTGCCATCCCGGTGGACTTGCTGCAGAACATGTATCTTTTGCAGCGTAAACTGTGTATGCTATCGCTTTTTTACAGCGGAGCTGTTAAGGGCTAGTTTCCCCAGGATCGTGTCCCCCGCAAAGAAATAAGACACTGAACTCTGGACACCTACCGCCATCTATGAGCGACGGCGGCAAGTCACGTATCTGGTTGCCGCTGTTGCTCATAGATGGCGGCAGCCTTTCCACTGTGGCTTGCCGACTTGCGGCCGGCCATTACTTTCCATTGTACAACTCCGCTGGTCTTCCTTCTTCACCAGAGTAAAAAGGCTGAATGATTTCTTTTTTGTTGCAAGAAGTGGAATGCACATTGGCATGGTGCAAGGACGTTACGTGCAACTAATGTATCTCGCTAACTCGGCCGCACTTACGTTTTATTCCCTTTTGAGCTCGCGACGTAGTAGAATCAAAGAGCCGAGTTGGATGACCACATTCACAGTTGTCACGGGATCATCATCAAAGCCCGCCTTGGTTCATCGCAGGTACCGAATGTGAAAAACATGGCATTTCTACGGAGATAGATAATTGAATGTAATATGGCCCGAGCTCTCTCGCTAAAATACGCCACAGCATATGTCTTTTATTTTTTTTTTTTTGCCAACATAAGATGAGCAAGAAAATGATCGAGATGTGAAGCTGCCGATTGAAGTCATTGGAAGCCAAATCAGCGCTGTGATCTTAAGTCCCTGGATGAAATTCACGCTCGACATTTTTATGCCCGAGTCTTACTAGAGCGACAAACAGAAACAATCGACACTGACAATCAAAAATAAGTGCAGCATGCACGCGAAGGTAGCTCTCAGCAGGCTTGCAATCTCATCGTGCGTAGTTCACGAGCATCGAGGGACTGCAAGCCTGCCAAAGGTACAATCGCGAGCATGCTGCACGTGTTTGATGCTTGTCCGTGCTAGGAAGACGTTTCCTGTTTCCTGTCGTTCTCAGTCATGTGGGTTTCGTATCTGGTATGCGGGACGAAAAAATAATAGAACATTTCAACTTGGAATAGGCGAGAAAATATAGGTGAGGCAAAACAAGAAGTGTGACAATCACGCATCTCTCGTAAACACCTTGCAGCGGTATATGGAGAGATCAAAACCGTGTTTTATCGTATACCAGAAGGGACGACATTCTAGACGGCTGCGCCCGTGTGGAAAAGGTGTATACTCCGTTCACCTGAACCAAACATTTCAGTGTCTATAATAAGTGGCGCACAATCATTCCACGAGCCAGCAACCGCCGGTGTGCGCAAGCACACGCAACAAAATTGACGTCATAGTCCTCCGTTCATGCTTAAAGGGGTCCTGCAAGGACCTTTTTCCTGTTTTTTAATTTGCACCGAACCTGAGCCTGAGTCCTCCGCAGGGACGTTCCAGAGGCCCTTCGTTGGTTTGGAAAGGTAAATCTCCCAAATGTAACTTTACTTCGAGCCAATCAAAAGTGCCGAAGCGGGACACATAAAAACGTATACCGTCGGATTGCACTCCTTCTCCAGATCACCGTCGCGTCGTTCGCTCAGCTCCTCTGATTAAGCTCGAAGGGTCCTCAGCGTTCTGCCTTTGTCAAAGATTGCTACCCCGTGTATCGGCAAAATCAGTCTCAACGGTCAACTATATACCAACACCTATAAGAACAATCGAAGCCGCAGAAGCATTTTTGACGTCATCACTGTGAGATCGAGAGTAGACGCTGATTGGACACGAGAGCTGCGCCAGCGTTCGACTGGACTTCGTGTCCAATCAGAGAGTCGTAGGACGCTCGATGTCGGGCTCGGGCCTTATCACTGACTTGGTGTCGTCTGATGACACCCCGTGGAGAGAGGAGGCCGTTCAGTAGGGTCGATCATTCAAGGTGGTGTTGACTATGCTTCGTTTCACCTCAAGTCCCGACGCGGCCGACGCCACGAGCTGATCGGACCAATCAAAGAGCGCCAAAAGCGCACCATCATGGTGTTCGTCATGATTCTGAGCGTTGATCACTGGATCATTGATCAACCAAGCATAAAGAGAAAAGACCCAGTGGCTTGCGTATTAAGGCTGCTTGATTGGTCATGATTACCTCGTAGCGTCTTCTGCTACGCTTTCCTCTTTTCCCCCGCTTCCTTCTCTCCCCCTTCTACCCTGTTCGCCGTTGCCTGTCTCCTCCTCCTCCATGGTGAGGAGGATCTTCTGCCTTGCAGAATCTCGAGTTTGGTCGTCGACCTTTAAGCTGAGACGAAGTATAGGGGTATTCACACGAGGAAGAAACCTTTCCCTTTGCACCCCGGGATGCGCATCACGTGCTAACAACGTCACGTCTTTGCGCGGAGCCGCGCTGACGTACACATTACAGGGGGATGGGGGAGCTTTTGCTCGGGCTGCACAAACGCTTTCCGCCTTGGCGTGGGATCTCTTTGCAATTGGCGGTATTTTGTTCGCATGTCTGGCAACTTTACAGATTTTGCTCAGCGAGATACCGGTGGTGGCATCGGGATCACCTATAGGCTGAACTCCATGGAGCGAATTATGCGACGAATAACTAGCGAACCTCGCCCGACGGCACGCTCGCTTATCGTGCGACGTTGCAACCCCTGTGTGCTAGTGCCACGCTCAGAGCAGAAGCCGCCGGTCAAAATTCGTCGATTTTTCGCAGCATATTGGCCCCATGGAGTCTAGCCTTTACTTGTGGCTTACGCTGTTGAGCATGTCGTCCGAGGTAGAGCCAACTAATGAGCTCCGTTTAGAGTATCGGCACCGCTAGAGCCAGGGCTGGATTAAGAGATTTCGGGGCCCTGGGCTAATGCTGGCCAGGACCCTGAAATCTGAAATAATTATAATGATTATGTTGATGATGACGACGACAATGATGATGATAATGTTGGATAAAAATTGAAAGTTTCAGTAAAAGAAAAAAACTACTTTATTAAACGTCCCCGCTTCGAATGCCTAGAAATGTACTGAGTTAGCGCGATACCTTTTAACAAAATTTACAATTAAATTTCTGACCCTACAATACATACAATCAGTATCGTGCAGCATACCATCTTATGTATTCTGTATGTATGTATGTATGTGTGTATAGGCTGAAAATGAGCTAGTCCAATCAAATCTAAAAAACACGCTACGTCATTGTGTTATCCGCGCGTATGTGCACACCTTCAACCCAGCAGAACCAACCAAGAGGCAATGAGCAGAAATCCCTGTGTTTGTGGCTCCTCCCACCATAAACGTGCCACGCAGCAAGTGGCTCTTGAGAAAGATTGCCATATGGGTTCTCTCTAGGCAGGGCCGTGCTGTGGGGTAGGCTGCGTACAATGCTTTCTCAAAACATGCAGTTTTAAGTGAAATAAATGATGAATGCACATACGCCAAGCAGGACATGCATTTTGGCAGTCGTAAATCGAGCGGTTGTAAGGTTCGTGTCTGGTTGTAATTTGAAAGAAAAAAAAACGTGGATTAGGCGATTGTCAACGTGCCGCTGTCAAAGCGAAGTGGCAAGCAAAAAGAAAAAAAAATGGAGTGCTTACAGACGCGCGAACAAAAAGGGACCTCTTAACGATCGACCACCGTAAAGCGTTTTCTGTCGTTAAGCCAACGATATGCTCCCCCTTCCGAGATATCGGTTTTAACGACCCGCGAAAAAGAAAGAAAAGTGTTGTTGCCTACTTCGGTTTTATCCTTTGTCGAATCGCAACGGAAGACTAGGGGTATCAAGAGCCAATCAAGCGCAAGTTCAGAAGTGACGTCGCCTCAGGCTCCTCGAACATGTATTAGTGCGTGACGACACCTCGTATACTCCATTTCACCTTACGGTGTACCGCAGGGAAGGCTACGAGCGCTGAGCTCCTTGCTCCTAGGGCGCATCTGGCGCACTGGCGGCACAAGCTCTCGTGCATTAAGGGCAGCTGCCAACTCTACGAGCTCGCGCTTCAGCCCTCGCTGCAGTACAACATAAGGTGAAGCGGATGTAGACTGGCGCTTGATTGGCTGTGGAGGGCCCTCTGGCCCTACGTTGTAGTGTTCAAAACGAGATGAACGAAGCTGACGAGGTATGGTCGGCGTGAAACAGTAAAATGACCCTGTAGAGGAAAAAGCCTCTGAAGAAGCCAACAGAAAATTGATGCCACTAGTGCTTGGACGCGCTGGTGACGAGTGACAACTGTCGGCTCCGAAGCTAAAGTGATTTATGACATAGCGGTTCTTTGACACGTCAGCAGAAACACACAAGAAAAGCGAAAATTCCACTTCTTCTGGGGGCCTTTCACTTACGAGGACAAAGGGCTACCCGAGCGAGCCCCCCCCCCCCCTTTCTTCAGGTAGAGCCCTGGGCTCAGCCCCCCCCCCTCCTCCCCTTAATCCAGGGCTGGCTAGAGCCACTAAATGAGCGAACTACGCTTAGAGTATCGGCACTCTGTTCCTCGATATTGTTATGGGCGCCGTCATCTTGGTGCTTGTGCAGAGCCATAGCCTCCTCTATTAGCGGCGAGATGTTTTGGTGGCGCTCTCGTATACGGGTACCAGAGCCGCGGGTACCTCTCGTGACGTCATTACCTTGCGAACAACAAGTTCGATGGTGTTTGTAGTAAGTATGGCGGAAGCTTGAAATCATAAGCTTCTCAAACCAACACTGCTAACACCGTCAAAATTGAAGTTCCTTTTATTTCTGTCGATGCTGCGAATATGCGCCTCCATTTTCTTACTTTCGTCAGCGCGCACCAAGCCGTGTTGTCATGCGCTACCGCTAAATGCGTCCTGATAACACTGACATGCCTTATAGGTGGTCTTTTCAGACATGATAAAAACAAAACAGCGCAAAGACAAGGACGAAGTAGAAGAACCACAGGACACAGCGCTGACTTTCAACTGCTTTTATCATGTCTACTTACCAACTAGCCCAAACTTCCACGTTAATCAACTATATGGTCTTTTTAGGCTTAGGCTAGGTGGCGCAAGCTACCGCCCGTTACAAAAAGTATAGCCATTAACATCCATCCATCCATCCATCACGCCGTTCATGTGAATGCTTGAGTCGGGATAAGAGCCCCGCTGCTTCCGCCGATCACTCACGTCACGCACAACCCTCCTCCGAAAAGCATCTCTCTTGCGAATACTCCTACAGGGGGCATTCACCGGACGCCATATTTGAGTGTGCTGTTGAGAGCACGTGCTCAGAATACAATATTAAGCTTCATTTTCATTTCCCATTACAGGTAATGATGAGGCCGAGAATAAAAGCCGCGATAGACGGCTTGACAAGCTCTCGGTCCCAGTGACTTTCTGCAGCAGTCAAAGAGAACATTCAAATAAACCTGAAAGGTATTCAGTCTCAGAGCAAGCACATTCAACCGATATCAATTACCCTGTCGATATGCAAAGCAATATAAATATACCAGATGTACGTTTACATAATAAATACAAATACATGCACACGAGAGGAGTCGCCACATTAACAACTTAACCGAGTACACTTTATCAAAGCTATACATGGCAATACGTTATTTATTTAAACTAAATTTATCTATATAAATATTGTAAAAAATGAGTAAATCTAGAAGTCTTGGGACTCGGTAGGCTAACATTTCTTTGCCGACATTCGATCGACACGTTGGTATTTGCACAATAATCGGAGTTACAAGTTCGTTACGTTACATGTTTTTGTAAATTTGACAATGTTACCAAGAGAAGAGCTGTTATGTTGCAGTTCTTTTTAAGGCTTGTGATAGTCTAAAGCTACACATATTTTTGATACTAAGTATATTATAATTTTTGAACAAGTTTTCTGTATGCAACAAATATGGTGCATTTGCAATTGGTCATAGCATTATTTTTTAATTAAATGTGCTTCCTCGAAGTTTGTTATTGTAATTGCACTCCAGACTAAGGAACTGTAATTTAAATGAGAATAAAATAACGATTTATATAACAAGAGTTTAATTAATGTTGGAAGTATATACCGGTGCCGGCATATCAGCCCTAAGACCTTAGATAGCTTTTTATTTAGATAGGCAATATGATGGTCCCAGGTCATATTGTGAGAAAACACTACACCGAGTGTTTTGAAATCATCTACTATTTCGATGTCAACTGAGTTTAAGGCGATTCTACATATTGATGGAAGAGTTTTATGTTTTGTCCGAAACATAACAGCTTTAGTTTTGCTAGTATTTATTTTTAAAGCGTTTCATGTCGGTCCATGATGATATTTTATCTAATACTAAATTCATTTACGACATGAGCTTCTTCAGCATTATTAACAGCATAAAGAAGTGTTGTATCATCTGCATACATTATAATTTATAAATTTAATAGATTGGTCAATATTTACTATATCATTTACACAGACGTTAAAAAGAAATGGCCCTAAAATACCTCCTTGTGGTACGCCTGAGAAAATCGGTTCTATATTAGAACAAAAGTTACCACAACACACATATTGTTTCCGATTATGTGAGATAGGACCGTAGTAGATGCAAGGCTTGCCCACGAACACCATGAAATTCGAGCTTTTGTAATAATATTTCGTGGTGTAATTAATTGAACGTTTTAGTAAAATCAATATAAACCCTCAAAGCAAGTTTCCTATCCTCTCAATTGCGTGAGATAAATTATTTTTCTTCGAGTAAGGCAAGTTCCGTACAACGATGTTTCTGAAATCCAAACTGCGACCTTGTAATGAGGTGATACTTGTCGAAACATTTTGACGATCTTACATGAATAAGTTTTTCAAGCCCTTTGAAAACACGGGAAGTATTGAAACAGGTCTATCGTTATTAATGTTCATTCTTATCACCATTCTTATGCAGTACAGGAACTTTGGCAATCTGCATACGTATTGGAAATATACCTGCAGATAAACACAACTCAAAATATTTGAGTTCAACAATGCACGACTAAGACTAATACATATTTTACGGGTCTAATTTGAATATCATCCGCATCTCTACTGCATGTATTATTTAAGCTTCACAAATACATTAATTAAAGACCTCGGAATCGCTAACGGCATTCAAGAATATTGAATTTAATTTTCTATATTTAATATACCCGCAAGCCTTATCATCGTAACCTAGAGAAACTAGATTTACAGAGTAATCATTAAATACATTAGCTAAAGCGGTATCTTTAACTTCTTCTCGTTAATATCCAATATATCTATGCTGCCATGGTTCTGATTATTTTGTCTAATTGAGTTAACTTTTTTCCAAATAACATCAATACGTCCAGCTGAAGATCTAAGATTGTTCTTAGTTCCATCGTTAACTGGTTGCGATAAGATTTAAACTTTGTCGAATCATCCTGATTTCGTGATTCGTTAAATCTTTGAAATAACTTGTTATGGGGTAAACGAGAACGTCTCAGAGTAACAGGACAATCGAATAGGATGAAAAGCGAGCTCAGATTATTAGGCTGCTAAGACCGGCAATCTTGATGGTGTGGAATGCATGTTTCGGAAGAACTGTGCACGGAAGCTATAGCCGTCAGCACGTGCTCAGCAGTCGCGCACACAGCTATGGCCGCATGGGCATAGTCCTTATAGGGAGTATTCACTGGCGGCCATAGCTGTGTGCGCGACTGCTGAGCGCGTGCTGATGGCGAGCCTCCACGGTTCTTTCACCACGTGCATTCCGCACCACCAAAATTGCCGGTCTTAGCAGCCTATTAACGTGAGCTCGTTCCGAGCATGCGCTCTAAACATCGCCCTCAAATATGGCGTCCAGTGAATACTCCCTATAGAGCCACTAAAAGATCCACCCTCCATTCCGTTATTTTTCTTTTTTCGGGGGGGGGGCCTTATTATTTTGTTGCGACTTTCTGAGCTTTAGGTGCAGTCAGTATTGTAAACCGTTACCGAAAACAAAAGTTACCTGCAAATAAAAGGAACGCGTTACTGTCCTACATTATGAAATAAAAGGTACACGTTACCGTCACCGGTAAAAGGTAACGCACGTTACTTTTGCGTTACTTTTAATTATGAATGAGCACGTTTTAAGGTTTTGACGTTTCAGGTATGCATAAGCGCCATATATCAAGAAACATTATGTACATGCAGAAACCGAACATAATTCTTTTTTACGGTTTCATCTAAATACTCACAACAAAAATAAAAACCGCAAAAAAACCGCATAAAAACGCAAAAACACGTCAAAATTCACGTAACTTGGTGCCTAAAAACACGAAAAAAATTTGAAGTGAAATTTTTTAAGTTTTGGGAAGAAGACGTCACGACTAACGTAACTATGTTACAGGTTATTCGAAAAAGGTAACGTGAGTGCGTTAAACGTTACTGTTTCGAAAATTGTAAAGGCCCGCTCACACTCTTGCAACCGAGTACGACCGAGAAAGACCGAGACTTGTTAAAACCTCTTAAAATTTCTTAGGACGAGAGAACACACTGGCACGCTGGCGCCATCTATGCGGTGACCCTGGAACTGCATTTCACAAGAGCGAACGTTTTGAGGAAACTTCCGTGGTCAAATGTGCGTAATACCTATAAGAAAGGCTCGTTTATAACGTTTACAAAAGATTTTCGAGCCAAGAAAGAAAAGATAATGCGGGAGAGAAACACAAAATATGCCGGACCACCAAGTTTACACTGCTACCCAATAGATGACGCCAGTGTGTCCTCTCGTTGTAAGAGGTTTTAAGGAACCCAGGTCGCAAGAGTGTGAACGGGCCTTTACAAGTACGTTATACGTTACTGAAAAAAGTAACGCATTACCGATAACGCAATTACCTGTTACTGCTTACGCTGGGTGTATCAGGAAGCTAAGGCAATATATCGATTTGCTTTGTCACGTACCGTTTTAACATTCCTCGTGGATGGTATAGAGCGCCCCCGCAATTACGGTGCCTGGAACGCGTCTCTGACTTTTTCTGTTTTGTTTTTGCTTGATGACGTCATAGAAGCGTCATGCTGTCGCCGACCGCGATCCTGGCGGCGTCACAGCAGCGGTGGTGTATGTGGCAGATGCCTGTTCTGCTGCAGGTCGCTCTCCAGTGTGACAGTCCACGGAAGCTTCGGAAGCCGGGAGTTGGGACGCCGCGACGACAGCGACGCTCCCCGTTTGCTCGTGCTTTTTGCCGGATCTTCTACGGCCAACCGCCAGGATCGCGACATCCGACAGCACAACACTCCGGCTTTTGTGACGTCATTTGTTTCCGCTTCGGAACCCTTTTCGATGCATGGTCCGGAACAGGACGCTGAACTCACCAGTCGGAGACGCTTTCCAGGCCAACCGTATAGTTCCGTTAACTTCACTCTATCATTACAGTGCGTTTACGTTTCCCGTTCTGCAGGGAAGTGGACTACGTGCTGGTGTACGAGTGCGACGACCTCGACGGCCACTACTCGGGTGAGCTGGAGCTGAACCGGCACTACCGGGAACTGTACGAGTCGGCCATGAGGGCCGAGGGTCTGCTGCTCGACCAGGAGTTCATCGGCGACTACGTGTTCCTCAAGGTGCACTGCCCGTTCCAGAGGCTCTGCCAGGAGGCGGAAAACGTGCGCCTGGACCTGCCCCTAGATGGCGTGAGTGTACATCATTGCACGGATGCAACACGGCATTTTTTATGAGCATTCCTACGCTAGTTCACGCACTTGCGACCGACCGCCAGGTATCAGTTCTCTGGAAGGGTAGACTTACCCTCCTGTATCCGAGCACGACCAAAGATTCCAAGTTAGAGATCTTCATATAGTATCTCTCATTTTCGTTCGCGCCAGCGTGAATACCACGCAGTCTCCGACGCGTTCCATTTTCCGCTTCCATATCTTATGGCCAATAAACGCCTTTTGAACAAATGCGCCTGATTAAGACCAAGCGCATTGCGCCCCCTGGCGACGTCTTAGAACGAGAGAGCACACCGACACGCCGGCGCTATCTATGAGGTGGCCCTGTAAATGCATTTCAGTAGAGCGAAGGTATTTCGGTATTTGCGAGTGCATACGTATAGTATCTATGAGAAACGATCCTGTATAACACTGACAAAATCTTTTTCGAGCCAACAGTGAAGCAACTGGGAATTATAGGGAAATCGCGAGTGTCTTACGGCCACCCGATAGAAATGCGCCAGCGTGTTCTTACGCCGTAAGAGATCACAAGAGGTCGCAAGGCACTCGGTCGTAACCAGTCGCAAGTGCGTGAACCGGCCTTTGCTCCAAATCAGGTTGAGAGGGTCCATGTACACATACAAAAATATATCCCAATTGTTGGCGCCATTCTCAAATCAACGGTGACGCGGGGCTAAAATGAAGGGAGAAACTTTTCAGGCGGGAGAGGGGGGGGGGGAGCCAACGGGAAGCAAATTTCGGAGAGAGCTTAGGAAGCTCCTAAGTCACACTGCAACAAGCGGTGTGTTACCTTCGTAATTTCCATTTTTTTTTTTGCTTCGCAAGCGCGTTTAAGAAATCCTGAGTGCTGAATTTGCCTGTGTCACTAAAAGAGGCCACCTAGATTGAACACGAGTACCGCGCGTCAGCGTTCGGAAGGAACTCGTGTTCGATCTGGTGGCCTCTTTTAGTGAAACGGGAAAAATTCAGCACATAAGCTTTCTTTCACCTAGGACGTGTACAGGCGCTAGCTCCCAGGTAAAAGCTGCGGCCTACCTCGGAGTGTTGTGTCCGATGCCCCGAGTCCAGAAGTGTGACGTCACGCGGTATGACAAACGACCGCGAGTGTCATGAACGCACGGCGGAATTCACAAAAAGCCAACCGCGCATCGACCCGCGTTTTCAAGAAGTTCAAACCCCTCCCACTTCCCCCTTCCCCCCCGCCCCAAAAAAAATATATATATATGTATATACATATATTTTGTTTTGTTATTTCTTAAATATTCATGGAGCACATTTCGTGCCAAGGTTGAGTTCCCGATTGCCAATCTAGCATGGCGAGGAAGTCGTCTTCCAAAAACAGCATCGAATCGATGTGTTTCGAATGCGGGTCAATAGGCGCATCTCCCCCAAATGCCGCGCTGCAGTGTCACAACGTGGCGACATGCGCAAGCCATCTCTCTCGCTCTCCTCTCTCAATCTCTCCCCTCTCCGTCTTTTTGTCCCATCCCCATTGTTTGTTTGTTTTTCCTTCGTGGTCTGCAGACACCATTGTCCGCATCTGGACTTACGCAACAGGCTTATTGTTCAGACTGCTCACGTCTTGGTTTACCTGACGTGACGCTCGGACTATACAAAAGCCGCGGTCGCTAAGACCATACGGAGAGCAAGTCTCTGCTTCTTGAGCAAGAGTTGCAGTGACGTCAGAACGACGCCGAGCTCTGATTGGCTTTGATTGAAAGGATAGTGGGTAGACCTCAATGATAGATGCCTTGAGGTCTTCCAACTAATATGTTTTAATCGGGCAATTAGAGCTGGGCGTTCTGGCTCGGCGTTCAAGTGGCAGACGAACTTGCGGTCCGCATAGTCCGTCTCACCGTAAAGCCCTGGTCACACCGTTACTACATCATAGAAAGGGCAGTCTGCAGACACTAGAGAGTTTTAGGTGACCGTTTTTGCGGATGCGATACGGTATACGATGGGCCGTCCGGTACGAACTGCGCATGTGCGAGTCTTCTGCGGTAGCGCATGCGCAGTTCGTATACCGGAGGTCCCATCGTACCGTATCGGATGTGTAAAGACGGTTTCCTAAAAGTACCTTACATTCTGAGGCGTGTTTCTTCCTTGTAGGATGCTTCCGTCACATTGGTCATACAAAACCAAATGGTTGGATCGATGAAATATTGAAAAACGAGACAATCCGAGATCATGTCAATCAACGAAAACGTTCTTTCCTGGATTGACTTAGAGCCATTCAAATCATCGGTTTTACGCTGCTTAGACCAGGGGTGGCTAGGCTGACCCGGCCTAAGAGCCGCAAACAAAACCACGAAGCTTTAAGAGCCCGGGGGGGGGGGGCAAACTTTTGTCCAGAGCAATAAACGAAACTCGAACTACTTTCAATCTATCCGAGTCAAAAGCAGTCCAACTGTACGTAAGGTGGCAGCGCCAGTGACAAGACTACTAAACCGCAACCTGTCTACCGATTTAAAACGCGTTCAATTTCTCTCTTTGGGGAAGTGCTCGTGTGACCGGGAGGGAGGCTGGGAACCCCTTCCCAGCCTCCCTCTCGGTCACACGATAAAAATGGGAAATGATAATCTCAAACGCAGGCTCTTGCGAAGAGAGAGGCTGCGCATAAAACAAGATTTTTGATTTTTACATCACTCTTGGCATCAGTTTTGTCCTTGGAGCCGTGACTGTGCATTTCCGACATGCTGCAGCTGCAGTCTGTGTGAAGCATGGCGTCAGCATGAACAAACATGGCAGCGCCCATGAACCACAGCAGCTAGACGCTGGTCTCTACCCACGAATCGTTCCAACCAGAGCTCGGTGTTCTGACATCTTCGCGCGCTCTCGTCTCCTCCTCTCCCTCAATTTCTTGTCAGGCGGCACGGGCGACATAGTTTCGTTTTGTCGCGGGCTGTTTTAACATGTGTGAAAGACGAAAAATCGTTTTCTGCGATTTCAGGTAACACTTCTACATAACTGGCAACTATTTTCTTTTTCAAGCACCAAGATAGGTGGCGCAAGCTACCGCTCGTTATAAATGGTACATCCATTAGCATCCATTCATCCATCCATGGCGGAAGCGTCGTTACTATGAAGCGTAGCTTATTTGGTGGTTCTAGATTGACCCAACTCGGTTATTGAACCGAACTGCCACGCCACGTAATTCAATACAGAAAAGGATTGATCGGCAAATCACTGGCAATGAGACGCTTCAGTCAATGCGGACGGTTTCGAACAGTTTGCGCATGACATTTTTCACGTTTATTCACCTGATTACGATGATATTTTATTATAGTAGTATTTTACTCATTTGCTTTCTTATTTGTTCTTCTGTTTTTGGACATCAGCTGCTCATAGAAGACAACGAAGAAGACGAAGAACAACAATGGATTCACGAGAAAGTGGCAGCCATGTTTGACATGGGGGTTCACTGTGAGTATATAGCCTATATGTCTTTTGGATAGCCTCTTTCAAACTCAGAAATGCGGTTGTTTCTTACTCCAGCTGCATTGCCTATACTTCATTTCACCCCAAGATGTACCGCAAGGGCACTACGAGCCACGGAGCCTAAAGCCCTTTCATGTTTCAAAAGTAGTGCAAGGTGCGTCGATGCACGAGGCACGTGCAACGTGCGCCCTTGGGAAGATCATGGCGGCACAGCGCAGCACTGAGCTAGATTTCAGACGCCATGTTCTTCCCAGAAGTGGTGCTCGGCACGTGTCTCGAGCATTTCCACAATAATGAATGGCGCCACTTTTCCCAGGATAGCGGGCTTACCGGGGCCGTAATGGTCACGTAAGACACCCAGAGCCGCTCAGAGCGTGTCACGTAACCTCACGCTGAGAGGCCGACGCGCGGAGTGGGAAGTCACGAGGCATGTTTGGAGCAATGAGTTGGCTAACATTGCGGTATGTATATGGAGCGACGGGCTGGGTAACATTGCGGTACATCGTAAGGTGAAACCACATGAACTAGAACATTAAGTAGGGAAAAGCGGCGGCCTCCACGTGAGGCACATCGCATTGAACTTACCGGGTGGCGGTAGCGCTCTTTTACAGAGCACCGCCTCGCATCACTCGCATACGACAACCCCGAGCCGAGAGCCTGTGCCAACGTTGGCCTGTGCCAAGCATTTCCGTCATTTTTTTCTTCACAGGAGCAGCATGAGCTCCTTTAGAATTTCGACACCAGCACCACGCGCGGCTTTGAACACCCTTGGTAGCCTTGGCTTCACACGGCCGATGTGGCAGCGTCACGGCTTCTTTCCACTACTTTTAGTTCTAGTTCACTGCAGTATACGGCAACTGTAGTGAAACGGAGCAAAGATAGAAGATGGCCAACTTGGATCTTTTTGACCTCCTCGCGCCATAGCGCTAGAACCGCGTCTGCTGAGTGATTGGACAGAACATATACCCGGCGAATGGCGACACTGCGCTCGCTTTGGTCTCACTGACTTGGCCTCATTGTGATGCCGCGCCGGTAACTCTGGCACAGTATAATTAATTATTGGAGAGAAGATTCCACGAAGGCAGAGCATAATAAAATAGCACGATATATTATGTTTGTTACGTTATTAGACGTACGGAAATAAGCACATGGAGAACTGTTCGTGGCGGAGTCAGGCGAAAGGCTGAAGTGTTTATTAAAACTAAAATCGGGGATAAAAACGACGCGTCGTGTACGAGGCGCTCAGATTACCGCGGAGCCAGGAACGGATGTTCATACTCTTTCCCGTCGCATATATCCTGAAGGCTCACGTGATTTCTCCAGCAGACCCGTTAAAACAGTTTTGATGGGACACCTGCTTTTCCAAAAAAGATTGCGACAAATCCCACCAGTACCTAAAAAAAAAAGCTATGACAGTTTTTTTTTATTGCTCAGAAATGTTTGAAGGGTACGCATGCCCCTTAGAAAACTTGGACGGACATATCAGACCTCTCAGAAATTGTTGAAGGGTACGTCAAGACCTTTCAGAAATCCTGGTGGGCCTTATAGGCGGGTTTGCAATAGGGAAGAGGCTGTAGCCGTTCGCAAGTCCAGACAATTAAACGATGTATAGTATCGATAAAAAATACGCTGGGGGCGCGAAGAATCACAGCGTGATTTCCACAAAGGTGCGAATTAATTTACGATGCAAATGCTCTGGCCTGCACTCTGATACAGGGTTTCCCCGTATGAAACAGCAAATGTTGCGTATTTAACCCAAACACAGGCGCTTCATATCCTAGTCTAAAAAAGAAAGCCCCAATATCACAATATAAGTCGATCAAAATCCACACCATTTCCCGCAAAAAAATTAATATTATGATTAACAATATAAGTGCATAAGTGGCACAAAGCCACGCTGACCCACTTATCCAAACAAAAAGTGCCGTCGATCAAGCTCCTCTCGGACATAGACATAGTAAGTACTGCAAAATCATTAAGCGCAAAATAGAGTCCCATAAGACGACTTAAGTTTTACGGCTCCGGTAAACGATAGTTACACTGACAACTTGAGAAACACAGGGCGAGGCAACTGTTATGTTCGCATTTCTCGCTTCCTGACTGGCTCTTTGGCGTGTGTTATCGGCGAATGCTGCAATCTGATTGGCTATGGACCGATAATGAGATGAACGAGATTCTTGAGCTGTGAGAGATTATACTATATAAACGTTCGTCCAGCTAAGAGGGAACAGAGAACCCTTTATTTGTTTGTTTTTGCTTCGTTCTCTTCGAAAGCGAAATTTCACCTAATAATACGCATCTCGGTGCAACATTTGCTCTAAGTCAGGGTGGAGAATAAAAATCAACATAAATTAAATCGTTAAATCATAATATAAATCGTAATTTAAATCATAGTACTTTTACTATGATGATTTCGATTAAACCTTTCCCGCAAAACTAGCCACCAATATATATATATAACCACCTGTTTATTATTTGATGCCTTTGCTTTGTATGCGCATTTGTTGTGTATTTAAATAAAACAAGTCATCAAGCGAGAAGGAAATATAAACTCGAGCAAAAAGAAGTGCTCCTTTGAGCAAGTCGAAGCGTTGAACTTGATTTCTAACCCCACCACGTTCGTCAGATAAGTAACGTCCTATTACAACAAAATTAGAACGCATAAGAAACAAAAGTTAGAAAAGTATATTGCTCTATTCCAATCAAGTGAGAACTCGAAAGTCAAATCAAATATAGTTTTTTTATTAACTTACTGAAAAAAAGGCTGTTTTTGTTCCAGTATGGCGGTGATGAGAGCAAAAAATCTAAATTAATCTTCTTTTTTTCACAATTACAGCACTTGTTCCTTCCGCCTTGTCGTCAGTGATCAGACGAATTGATTAATCAACCTACCACGTTAAAAAATACATCTGCACACGTTTTCATCTCAAAAACTGTAGTTAAAAAAAGGTCCGACTCTCTCGCGGGGTTTACTCATTTCCTCCTTTACGTATCGAGGTACATGCAGGCGCATTTTAGAGTAGATATACGTTATCTTATCAAGACGTGCTCGCTTCAAACGCCAAAAGCATGGCTTCCTTCCTCCGACAACCAAATCTTGTAGGAACTCCTTCACGCGGCGTATAAAAAATGCGCAAAACTCGTTTCTTTCTTGGGAGTGAAAATGAGTACAGAGCTAAAGAGTCACTACCGGCGATCAAATAAATGTGAATTAAATCATATAATAATGAATAAAATAAAACAAACATGCAATAAACCAAATAAATATAAATAAAATAAAATAAGTTTGATTTGATTAATAAAAAAATTTTGACTGTTTTTTTTTTTTTTATCTTGGCTCAAGCTATGTTTTTCTTTCACAGCACGAACGCTCAGCGCTCCGTTCCAGTGCAAGTGCATGGACTGGTTTATCGGCGTAAGGGACAAAGCAAGTTACTTCCGGTCAGCGCTACGATGCCTCCTGGTAAGGTCACGTCGCCATTTCATCGCAACTACGCTGTCAATATACTTAACGTACTCACTGCCACGGCCGACTGCCTGACAATCCTGCCGTGGTCGACGGCCCGGCAATCCAGCCCCGGAGGAATGGATTGCAGTCCTCTGCGGGATTGGGAAATAATCCCGTCTACAAGATTAGCCCAGACAAGCAGGCTTCCGGAAATCCGTAATATCCACCATTCACGGCATGGAGACAGAGTGCGACACAGTTAATAATGGGAAGAGGCAAATCCCCGGCATGTTCTGTTTCCATTTCTAAAGGCGACATTTTGATAGTCACTGGTTTGCCTCAAAATTGGTTCGAGACATTATAATAGCGACATCTGAAATAGTTCCCCGTATTGCAAGTCACAATATATTTTTTTTCGCGAAGAAATTAAAGTTTTAAGTTTGGTCTGAGAGGATAATATGCTCCACGGGCAACGAAAAAACCGCGACGTCAGACGTCGTAATATGGGGCAATATGGGGGCAGTATAGCTTGCTGCCGAAGGGTTACAAGAAGTTTGATGGTGTAGAATGAACTATCTTTACGCTCACGCCGGAAAAACGAAAAAAAAAATCCGCAAATTACCGTGTTTTTGTTCAATGTTTTTTTTAGACTGTTTGCTTGACTTGCATGTCATACGTCATGTGACATTACCCCACTGAAAAGCGGCAAAACAAAAATTTTTGTTTTTGACATTTTTTTTGTTGGCCGTTTTCTCAATAGCTATTTTGAATACAGAGGGTGATAAATATCGTGCCAGAAGGAGTAAAGTCTGGGTATTCCGAAATTGTGGCATGTGCGCGCGCTATCGACAGAGAGTTTTAGTAGATCATTCCGATGACGCTGGTAACGACACCCGACAGCTCCGCCGCCGCCGCCTTTGCGCATGGATCGTATTGTTATCGGGTATCTATATCGGCGGTATCGAAACGATCTACCAAAAACTCTCTATAGGCAACCTGCAACGCTGTTTGGTGTGGCGCCATCTAGCGACCGAAGCAAGAAATATTGGGTACCCCTGGGAGTGGCGGCTGCATTGTTCAAAACGTGAGCTTTCACTCTGGTGGCGCCGCTTAGCTATAGTGTCTGAAGCAAGAAATACTGGGTATCCCAGGAAGCCGTGATCGCGTAACGTGCCAGTGCAGCGGAAGCTACGGCCCAGGCGGGCCAATGGGAACGTGACTGCGTATCACCGGAGCGCGCTCTACTCTCAAAGAAGTATCAGACTTATTGCTGCGTCATGCTCTACTATGTGTGCGTTGCACTCGTATGCGTCGCGCATTTCGAAGCCTTCGACACGCAATGTGGGGCTTATCATTCACCCTTTGCCAAGTTACAACGAGACAGGGTATAACCGTGGGCTCTCACTCTGCTGGCGCCGCCTGGCCGTTGCCGGCTGGCAATAGTTGCGAAGGGTACAAGCTGACGGATGGAAAAAAAAACAAAACAAAAAACAGAATAGCAACGACAATAAAATACGGCGAGCTAATGTAAGATGATAAGATGGTAAAATACTTCATGTACGCAAATACGATAATTTTTAACAATGAGGGTCATTTTAAAATCGCCTTGCATAAATCATTGCAGACTTGTGCCTATCTCAAATACTTTATTCAAGATACTGCATTTCAAATACTTTTTGAAGTATCTTGGTATCTTGCAAAAACTTTCGATCGAGAGTATTTGATACTCTATTTTAATTACATGTCTGAGTATCTTGCTACTCATTATCTCAAATACATTTTTGACGTTCCGCCATTTTCTACGTTTTTCGGTATGAAGTGGCGTCGGCGAGGCACGAGCAAACGTGAACATTGTTTCGAGCAAACTATTTTACAACCAAATACTGTTGCTAGCTCCGATAAGCTACGGTGACTTAAATTGAGCTCGTGAGAAGATCGCTTTTGTGGGCCAATTGTGACCCATATTTCACCCCGAAGTTCGTACAATAAAGGTTTTCCCCTCGCCTTCCCAAAAGCGCCTTTTGTTTCCCAAAGTTTCTACCAAAAAATCCAAAAAAAAAGGGGGTGGTCACGGAAGTAAAGATTGCCACACTGAGGCGCGACACAAAACGGGAAACAACCCGGAACAGCAATGAAAACTTCAGTGTCAAGAAAATAACAAATAGAAGAAAATGTTACGTGAACACAAAAAAAGACACCATTATTTTTTTATTTTTTCGCTTGTATATTTGACCTTGCTACGGCAAAACGCCGTTTTTTTTTTTTTTGTTTTGTTTTCGTCAGTTTGGCATTTATTGCTTTCGCGAACACTGTCTGTAAGCGAACATTGAAAAGCAGAGAACAGGAACAGGACAGGAAACGAACTACAAGCAGGATGACGACAATAATCCCTGGAGAAGGGATTATCTTCGTCATTCTTGTCCAGCTCGCTTGCACCTTTGCATTTAGTTCCATTATAATCATAAAGTAGGATGACCTCTCAAAATGCCAACAAAGCGTCCCCCAACGTTGAGTGCCTTTCTGAACGCAACCTACTTGAAGAAGGTGCGAGCAGTGCTGTGGCTATTATGTCGGCTCTTTTTGTTATCCATTTACTCATTTCCGTATCCCGTGTTCGTTTATAGTTAACTCCCCATATAGAGAATATGGATTGTAGTTAAACGATGCGTCTAAGGCCGCAGGACCTGTCAGTCAACGATGTCGTTATAACTAAAATAACCTTTTTTATTTTTTTGTCCCAGAAATGTTTTGTAACATGCACCAGTGATGTCCTGCTCCTTAGTAGTTGGATCTGCCTATAATAAACCTTCTACAAGTATTGTTGTTGTTGTTTTGCAATTTTGTGCTGTTACGTGCTAATAAACCATTTTGGTGAACCAGATTTGCGCAACTGTATAACTGTGTTTCTCACTGACGTCGATACAAATTAAGCAATGCGGACGTATCTTCAAAAACAATTGAATTACTTTTCTAAGTATTCGTACTATACTCAAGACACTTTACATTGAAAGTAATTTAGTAGTATTTTAAATACTTTATAAAGCAGGTATTTAAGAACTTAACTTAAATACTTTTATCGAGTATTTTGTCCAACACTGGATCATTGAAGTGTCCCGAATGAGTCACGCGATGAAACCGAAAATGCGATAACAAACCAGGGAATATACAACTGCGTTCAATCAGGGGCGGATCCAGAACTCCGTTTTGGGGGGGGGGGGGGGCGGAAAATTTTTAAGGATACTATTCTCCCATTCTTTCTTGTGCAAGAGGGTCCACCCATGTCAAATTGCCCTCCGAGAAGGGGAGGGAGGGGGGTCGACTTTGTTGGGGGGGGGGCCGCCCTCGTCGCCCCCCCCCCTCTGGATCCGCCACTGCGTTCAATAGAAGCAGCAACAGTCGATACAGTATGGCGCAGAATTTAAATCAATGTTCGCTCAACGCGGTTTATACGCGACAAAAATCTGCACCTATTAATATTTATAACGACTGATTTACAAGAGCGACGTTCGGAAAACAGGCTGATTGTTAACAATTAAAGTCACGGCCATCAAAGGTATTGAAAGGACGATCTAAATCTGGCTGTCCAGTGCGTATTTCTGGAGCCCTTTTCCCTTTCCCGTGTGCCATATTTAGCGAATGGAATGTCGCGATCGATATTTTCACTCCTCGCGATCCGAGCTAAGGTGTAGTAGTGCACGACGAAACCAACGGTTGACGTTCAGCCCTTCAGACATAGGTGTAGCGGCATCAACGCGTCTTCACGCACTCGTGGCATATGCAGCGTACTTATAAGGCGGTTATATCGACATATGTCTTATGTCTTATGGTGAATTCCACTCGTAGATCCGGAGCGCTTTCCAAAATCCGCGAGGGAGGCAAAATTCCGCTCCGTGGGACCCGCTCCGAATCGACGAGGGGAAGATAAACTTGCATTTTTGGAGCGACCTCCCCCACACCCCTCCCCACCGCTTCCCCCTCCGCCGTTCAAAATGGCCGCTGCTCGAACTTGACAAGCCCACCAACGCCTCAGCCGACTGATCTTTCCGACGACCAGTGACAACTGTCACTGCTTAGCTGCAGAAATAACACGCGACACAGGCCGGGCGAAATTATACGTACCACGGCGCCCATGTCACAAATAACGAAGACGTCCGCGTTCGGCACCGTCACATACCTTTCGGCCGCCTCGAAGCGGCGGGGCACGGACAGCGATTGCCAGCGGTGGAGTTCAGATTTCTGGTACGACTTTAATAAACACAGAGGTAACAAACCATCACTTGCACGGTCGTTGCCTAATCTCTTCTTGCTTTATTGCACGGGAAAACGCCGGCGGAATGCAGTGTAAAAAGGTAAACAATCATTGGCTGCAGAATGAACAGGCCTAACCTTGCGTCTGCCTCCGGCTTTTCTGTCGTTCTTTTTCTCGTTCTTCCTCTCACGATCACAGATGTCAGCGCTTACGATTTACCACGCTCCACAGTCCCGGCTTTGTATCCCTGATCTACGCGAGGTAGAAGCGTTCGAGCCGTCACAATCCCGCGTAAACAACCGACGCACCCGAACAGATCCAACTCGACGACCCGACCGTGGCCCGACCGGCCCGCCGACCTCTCCAACCTCGCCGCGCATGCGCACTGCCGATTTAGAAGGAAATCACGTGGGCCGCTCTGTCAACTTCCGGAAAGATCTGTGAAATCCCGCAGAGCAAGTTCGGCGGGGTTTGAGGCGCTCCGTGGAGCGGGCGTTGCCAGAGATCTACGAGCGGAAGATGACCAGCTCGAGCCAGATCTGCGAGCGGAATATGCGCGCTCCAAATGGAGCGCTTTTGGAGCGCTCGAGATCTGCGAGCGGAATTCAGCATTATATAGCGCGTATCCTATATATGGCACATGACATATATATGGCCGTTATCTTAAACGGCATTTACATCGCCACATACGGCGCCCTTTAGCGACGTATGGCACGATGCTTCATATACATGTACAACTCGGTATCCTCATATGATGCGTCCCCGAAAAAGCTGCAGAGAGATTATACTTTGAGATTCCTATTTTTGATTGATTCCAATGGCTCGTAGACAACGAACTAGGGTGGCGATGTGGGTTAGTTAGCTCGTGATGACAATAAAAAGCAAACAATGCACAAAAAAAATACAACAGGGCAAAGTAAGATAAGTCACGAAGGACAAGCGCTTGTCCTGTGTGCACATCTTTTGTCACAGCGCGTCCCGGTGTGCACCTCTTTTAAGTTGTCAATGTTCCTTGCGCGCTTTTTTCCCCTTATTGTAGATGATGAACATTTGGCATTACGCGTTAACCGACCAACGTTCGCGAGTGACGCACTTACTCACGTGCCTGATTTAATTACACACAAAAAATACACAAATAACAAAAAACGAACCAAGAACAACCACGACCCGCGAGCGCATATTGCCATTAGCGTTTCCAAAAACGGATGGTGACGTTCTCGACGACTATTGCTGGACCCCACCAAAAATAGCGAAGGTTGCGTGTTTTCCTTTTTTTTTGTTGTTTACAATCATTTTTTTTATCGATTCTGTGTATACCATAGCAACACGCACTCTTCCACTCAAACGCACGCTCTTGATTTTTTTTTGTGTGTGTCTTTTAAGATATAACTGGTGCGTGGTCATAATTTCGCACCCGGAAGGTGCCCCTTTTGTTGAGGCGACAGCGATCGTTACTCGCGGCGCTTTTGCATCTGCCCCGTCCCCTGTCATTTCGGAGCTAACGATGGGGGCTCGCTTTCCGAGGCCTATTACGTCGCATACGTGGAACGAGCATAGCGTGAAGGACATCCGTTGATGGAGTCCGCAAGTGCTTCGAACGAACGCCGCACTGGGATAGTGATGTTGACGGAAAGGTTCGGTCAAAGTGCATTTCTGTGTAATGTCGTTGTCCGCCGTCAAAAAGAGGGACAAAAAAAACAAAAAAGTACCGAGGCCGGTTTTGAAAACAGAAAACAATTTTGTTTTCAAAATGGTTATAACGAAGTCGGTTATACGAAATAGCGGCTACAGCGAAGCATCACAATTTCCCATTTCCTTTTGCACTTCGTTATAACCGAAGTCGGTTATAACGAAATAACGGCTATAGCGAAGCGATGACTGTTTCCCATTCCCTTTTGCATTTCGTTATAACCAAAGTCAGTTATAACGAAATAGCGGATATAGCGAAGCGATCACGACTTTAGCTCATTCCCTTTTTGCACTTCGTTATAACCGAAGTTGGTTATAACGAAATAGCGGCTATAGCGAAGCGATCATGACTTCCCATTCCCTTTTTGCACTTCGTTATAACCGAAGTTGGTTATAACGAAATAGCGGATATAGTGAAGTAATTTCCGAGTCCCGTTGACTTCGTTATAACCGGTCTCGACAGTAGTTATTGAGAAGGTGAGGATGGTAGGGAGGAGCTTCAGTTGTCACGCCTTCAGCGCGAGCTTCCTGGCTTCGGCAATGCTTCGGCGCCTTGTGCACCTCGCGCGGCGGAACGCACATGACTGTGACGTCACACGACGTCGTAGTGTCACGTGATATGGTGTGACGTCATAATGTAACGCGACACACTGACGCCACGGAGCTGGGTCACGTGACGGTACTTCATGACGGTCCTTCATGGCGGTTCTATTCATTACGGTTTTCTCATCGAATTCGGATATAGAGCATATTCTGGGTTAAAGCACTCACCAAAAAACCTCAGTGTTACCGTGACGCTTCGCCAAGGCCTCTAGTGAACCCGCGTCGTAAAACTAGCCAAGCCAACTTGCAGAGGTTCGAGTGTTTCGGACTATAACCTTCGAGTAATATAGTAAGTGTAAAGAGTGAACACTCCCGTGGTCATCACAGCTATAACCACTCAGTAACTGACATGGCTTGCGATCTACATTCTTAAATGTACATTATCTTGTATATAAAAAAGACCACCATGAACTGTTCTGCAAAAAAGATAATCTGCTTCAAGAGAAAAATTTAAAACAAAAGAGCATGACTACACTGTAGCACCTTAATACAACTGAAAGGACATGAACTTCTATACTTAAAGCATAATTAGAGCCCAGTGTTGCAAAACGGAGGATCTCGCAATTAAGAAGACTAAATGACACAGCACTTATAGCCTAAATGTCAATAAACTTTCAATAATATTCAGTCTCAGGGCTTACACAGGGTTTTAAATAACTTCTTTGGCGAATGACGACGAACGAGTAGAAAACGTGTCCTCAACACGCTACCACCAGCCTCCGCAACGCTACAAAAACGCGATTATTCGGCATGCAAGATGGCCGTCCGGTGGCTTCACTCGCGCTGCAGCGACAAAGCGGGAATGCGTGATCCAGCGATTGTCATAGAGATCAGTGCCACAACCAAACGGTGATGTTCGTGAGGCTGGGGCTGCCGCTATGACGACACTAATGATCTAACATCTAATAATTTAAGTGCTTCCGATATTTCTACAAATCTATTTCTACACTACGTTTATTAATACAGGTTTCTGGGTGAACAAATTATTAGCAAGGATCTCAAAATGTAATTTGTTTTCCCAAGCAGCGATATCTAGCGGTCGGCAGAGGCAACCTACAAGTAATCGAGTGAGTAACTTACTACGTAGTATGTCACTCCATGGAGCATTTATCCCAGCCGCGAAGGGCTCTAAGTGTCCATTCTTTACGTTTACTATATTAGTATATGCTGTAACCGCGAAATTCGAGAAAGGTTCGACTGAATAGTTCGACTATTATGCGCATGCGGAGGAATTGAAAACTAGCTGACGCCACCTAGCGGAGAAGGGTGCAATATTGATCGGGTGTTTAGTCCCACATTAAGAAACTAATTAAAAGTTTGTGTTTGTTTTTGTATTCCACGAAATATAAAATAAACTACTATATGAACTCCCGTTTTTTATTTGAAAATTTTGTTTAGCAGTTGGGCAGGGCTGTTCAAAACTCGACCTTCGTCGAATTTGGTCAGAAGTTTGAAGTTTCGCCGAACCCGTCGAACCTCATGTTCAACGAAAATTCGCGACATCCCTACCCATGCTCGGTGTAAAAATTGATTTAAAAAATAATAACCAAGGAACAAAAGCAAAAACACTCGTCGATTTTCTTACCCCACGTGGTAAGGGAACGTCTCAAACTCAGCTACTGCGTTTATTTGACACAATCCGTACACTCGTAATTACGTATATCCACAACACCAGCGCCAACCAGATCCGCCAGAAAAACACTTTTAATAAACTGAAAAAAAAAAGAAATCTTGTTTTTCAATGGCACTTACAATTAAAGCGAAACGTCGTTTGCCACTCTGGGGAATTCTAGAGGGTCATTTTTTACGTACTTCTTACGATTTCTCGGCAACCATCGCGTGTTGTTTGGGCCGCATACAGAAAAAATAAAATCCTCCAATATGACGGTGAATCACACGACTGAGAGGCTAGCTGTCGAAACATGCAAGTTGAAAGCTATACAAAAATATTTCTCGAAATACTATACTTTCAGCTCTGTTCGGAGGTTGGTTTATGGTTGCCTCTGTTTGCCTACCCTCGTTTCGGCGCTAAAGCGAGAGGACGCCAGAACGCCGAACTCTGAGCGGAATGATTCTGGGTAGACGCAATGCTGGCGGCCTTTATTTCCACCATAGCCTCCTCTATACTCACAGAGCCTGGCAGTTCGACGACGGCGCCATACAGTGCCCGGTCGCAGATTTGGAGCGCGAGGATCTGGTAGCACAGAGCATCAGAGAGCCATTTCTCGGGGAACCAGGACGTCAGCGCACAGCTTTTGCTGCGGCAAGGAGCCGAAACACACTCGTTCGCTCGGGAGAAGTGTGTTTCGGCGTCTCGCCGCAGCGGGGCGCCAGTCACGTGGCTCTCCTCTCATCCGTTGTCTGCCGCTCCACCTTTTTTCCATTTCGGCGGCCGCTTCTCGTGGCGTTCTGCCAGGCTTTGTCAGTATATAGGATGTTATGGCCGTACTTCGGTAGCGCATGCACGCTGCAGGATCATGAGACGCCGAATGAGCATCTTCGAGGCTCGCGCTGGGGTGGAGACAACCGATGAACTACCCTGCCGTTCTCGTCCTTTCAGTGACGTGAGGCTGCAGCCCACGATCCACGAGAAATGACATGTGTGTGCGTGTGTGTGTGAGGTGTCGCTTCCTCGTATCAATTCCGGTATTTGATTTCCACGTTTCAGACTCATCACGTTCTCACCAACATAGATATTGCCAAAAGTGAAAATGAAAACCCCGTGGAATTCCATCGGAAAAAAGGTCAGTCACCAACTAATAACCGTAATTGACGGCACTCATTAGAAACTCAAAGTTCGTGGACAGTATTAGTAGTTCCCCGAATAATCTACGGCTCAATCCTAGCTAATGGCATCTGGGTGTTTTGGAACGAGACAAATCGTACTACGAACATTGACCCATGCTTCAGCTTTCCTTCTCACCAGTAGTTAAAAATTAAACACAAGTCTCGTTACTTTATTGATCATGGTTTCTGGTTTACAGTTGAATGATCTTATCACAATTCGTGCACATTAACGATTTATGACGGCCATATTATGTATGGTGACACGGTCCAATTTTAACGGTCGTACTATCGACTACGGTACAGCCGATTACTTAACTCGAAATTTCGAAGTTTTTGTAGCCCACATTTTATAAGATGTTCCTCTAATCAATGACCCAATGGCGTTCGCCGGTCCATCCTCAACGCAATCATGACCATAGACAAAATAGGAAAATTTAGGGTTTAGATCGACATCAAGAGGATCCGGCGCGTGGTCGTGAAATGCACGTTAATAAAAGGGGCCGGTCTAACAGTCGTACTGCACTAGCTAAATTTCTCATCTACAGCGTGAACCGGTGTCGCCATGCTACGGCAGGCCCTCCTCAAAAGGTCTAAACATCTTACGTCTATTGTCTGCAGCAGGTTTAGAATAGCGGGACGAGACCCTTCCACAAAAGCTCTGTCCGCCATTATTGGTTGTTTTTCTCCTTACCACTATAGCCTCCTTTCCAGCCTTCGCTCTGCTAAAGTGGAAAAAGTGGAGGGCTTTGTGCGAGGGACATTAACCTGCACTAAACTGTGCGCAGCGCAAGATTGTCTGTTTCTTGCACTGGTGTTGTGATGACGTCAAAATGCCAAGCTCTTATTGGCTGACTGGAAAAAAATAGTTGGTAGACCTCAAGGCATCTAGCATTGAGCTATTGAGCTCTACCCACTATCCTAGGAATCAAAGCCAATCATAACACGGCGTCGTTCTGACGTCACCGCAACCGCTGACCAAGAAGCAGAAGACTTGCTCCCCGCATATGTGTGAATACAGTGTTTGTATGACCAGTGTGCCAGGACCTTCATGCAAGAAAGAAACGTGCCTCAGGCAGTGTTTGTAGTCTGTCTTCTGTATGCCGAGGCTCAAGAGATTCGCGTGCCCATTTCTTCTTCGGCCAGGTCTCTCGTACCTGCTCATGAAGGGCGTGTACCTCGACGCCTTCGTGATGCACGACCGGTCGGTCCTGGAGCCGGTCTACGTCCCGGGCGAACCGACCAGCACCGTCACCGGGCAGTCCCTGTCCGCGCTCAAGGTGACCGACAGCGTGAACCACCTGGACGACCGGCAGAGGGAGAGAGACTACGGTTCCAATCGGACCGTGAAAGACACGAGGACCTCGCTGGACAGCCACTGGCGCAAGCTGATGGGCGGCCAGCCGCTGGACAGCATCAGGGACTACTTCGGAGAGAAGATTTCCTTCTACTTCGCCTGGGTGGGGACCTTCATCGCGTCTCTTGTCGTGCCGGCGGTCATCGGGCTCGGAGTCTTTTTCTTCGGCGTCATCGAGAAGTGAGATTTCTTCACGAAACTTCAAGCTTTTAAACCCGAACCGACAGTAGATGTAGCCGGTGCATTACGCAGTACCTCCAGAGGTACAGCGAGTCCACTTTCGTTTTCTGAAAAATTCCGGATTATTGCGAACTGAGTCTAAACTCCGCGATGAGTCTATAAAGACATAATCATGAGTACCATTTACTGCGGTCTCCAGCAACGTACCCTGCGCGACACTGCTAGTACCAACAAGTGATCGCCGGTATTGGATGCTTTTGTTTTATTAAAATCGAATGGCGGTTATATCAGTGATTAAGTGTGGCGGAAATTCAAGTCATTATTGTGGGGAGTCAACTAAGCGATAAATTTTGGTGCCCTTCAGTATCCCGTCTCAGCGAAATGCAGTAAAGGGTCGATGTTGTGTTCGCGCTAGCAGTGTCGTGCGCTGCAGAATACCGTAGAAAATTCTCATACTGTGGCAGGTGAGATACAAAAAGCTCCAATACAGGTAGTAATACAAACGCGTTAAAACCTGATTGAGCTTTTGTCAATGTATTTATGCGAGTACCGAGTTTTGCGGTTACGTCATCTGACAGGGCCCCAATGTCACGGAAAATGTTTGCGCTTTCACACAAGCAAATTGTGAGAAGTCTAGACTCTGGATGGAAGATGACGCTATGCAAATTTCTTGATGGAAATGAATGTAAGAAAAAATGCGTTTGATCATACGCAGATAAAAAAAAATCAAAATATCCAAAGCGAACCTTCTGAGACGCTGAACCAAAATGACACCAAAGGTTCACAGGTAACAATGGTCTGAGCACTTGGGAAGAATAAAATGATCTATCAGGCGTATTGATTTGTTGACCCTCGTGTCCTTAATTCAAGCTTGCCTGTCGCTTGGTCCTTCGGTGCATGTGTTGCACGTCAATACTGCGTTCACCGCAAAGCTGACTGGGCGGTGTGTAATCTACGTGCTCGTGGCTTCCAGCGCCCTGTCAGCTTCTGTCGATCTGAGGGCTATGGTCTGTACTCAATAAGCCTTGGAACACCAAATGAGGCTAGAGCATGCTTTAATATCGAGGAAGACAATGACGATAAAGTTAGAAGGGTCTTGCTATATCAAAATACAGTTTTAACATCCTAACGTACCAATACTTCGTCATTGCGTGTGGCTGTTTAATAGTGATTACACACTCATAATGAAACAAGAGTGTAGAAACTGGAATCAGAAAAAAAAACTGTAATGAAGCCTAACGTGTTCTACATTTTTTTTGTTTTTTTAGGGTGAGCAACGACAAGGATCTGCTTCTAAAAAACGACTCCAATGCCATCAATTACACGTGAGTGTCTTAAAAAAAAAAAAACTCTGCCCTGCAGTGTTGACTTTTGCTTGTGGTTCTTCGGGGCTGGTTCGTCCATTTGCGCTTGCATGGGACCGAGAGCATTTTGGCCGCTTGTAAGCGCTCACGACGAGAGGACATACTCACGCCATCTATTAGATAGCCCTGGAATACTCACGTTCTGCGTATAACTAGACTGGTGGTCTTGCAGTATTTGCGAGATCAAATCTATGCACTTAACCGTGAAACTTGGCATGTCGAAATTATTTCAAGCCGACGGTAAAAAAACGGATGCGTAAAAAACAGAAAGAAACTGTATACGCAGATTAGAAGTGTTCCACGCCTACCCGAGAGGTAGCGCCAGTGTATGATGTTGTCGCAAGAAGTCACAAACAATTGTAACACGCTTGGCCACACTCAAGCGGAAATGTGTAAACCAGTTTTTAGAAAACCTAGCCAGTAAAACATTGGCTCAAAACCCGCGGGCTGACCGGAAACTCTTACCGATCATATTTCGAGGATGGTAGGACCGATTTTCGGATGCTTGTATGTCGTTTCAGTGACGTCAACGCTATCATCTACACCGTGGACGTCATCAAGGCCGCCGGCGACACATTCCTCACACCATTCTTTGCCTTCACAGTCTGCCTATGGGGTAAGCGGGCGTTTTATTTTTTATCTCATTTCATCATCATCCTAATCTTACTGTCGACTGCAACCGAATTCGACCGAGATAAAAACTAAGCATAACTCAAATATCCATAAAATAGGCAATGATCTAGAAAAAGAGTTCAGTAATGACCATTTATATAGAAGGCAGACAGATGGACAATGCACGGTCAACTCTGTGACGTGCTATTTCTATTTTATTTCATCACAAGACCAACTTTCGGGGACACGGCGGTTTAGTTCCAGATTTTAGCGACACGTGGAGTATCGACCCTCAAGCATATTTAAAGCGTAGCTTTGCGCGCTGATCACAATCTCGCCCTCTATTCTCGTCCCTCCCTTCATCGTCCTGCTACGGTAGGCCGGTGCCCTCTCCTTCTCGCGCCGTCCGTCTTCCCAACACCGTCTATAACTTCGTTTCAGCTTCTGTCCGAGCGCAGCCGAAGCTACGTGTGGCCGGAGCCAATCACACGCCAGCAATAGGTCACGCGATCTCGCCTGCACTTTTGTATCACTCCGCTTCGCCGCTGGTCGTCCTTGCCGCCCGCGCTCGCCGAGTAGTTCGTCTGCTATACGGGTGTATATATATCAACTGTATCGTCTGCTACGGTTTAAAAAGCGCCCTTTCACGTTCCGAAATTCAGTCACAGGGGATGTCAGTATACGCAGGCTGGCCGCTGGCGGCTGTGTCCGAGCTTTCCATTTGTTCGGAATTTCGGCATAGTTTCGAGATGTAAGTTACACATTGCAAGGTGCCCGATGACCCGGCCGTTGATGTTTCCTTGTATTGTCTGGATATACCATGGCTCGAGGCGCAGTCCTTTCGCCCAGCTTCTCGCCGTTCAATGTGATAGGCAGGTAAAGGGGTGCCCTGATTTCGCCGTGTATCAGTGAATTGTAGTGGCCCGGACGCTTTTCTTGTTTACAACGCATTCGCGGTACGACGCGACCGGAGTCTCCTGCCGAATTTGAAAGTAAACATTCATCACGAGCTCTCGCGCCTGATGCCCAAACGTGCCTTAGCGAAAAAACGCTTTGAAGCGACTCGGTGAGGAAAGCAGCGAAGAAGATGATTTGGCCATTACGGGAACGAAATCACACAGAAAACCCGAGCGCTGCGGCCGTGTTGCCACCGGATGTACGTGTTTTCACCAAAACACATGTATTTACGTATATTAATGAAAACATGAACTTCGGATGTTAAATTCCTTTAGTTGCAAATCATTCTCAGCAGTACACATCTGGAATATTGTGCAATGTTTACGCACAAGACAGTTATTTTTAAAAGAATACTTTTGCGGACTACTCTGTGGCGCGTAGGAATGCTCTTCTCGAAGTTGCGAACCGTCCCTCAGCCTTTGGCTGCGCTCGGACAGAAGCTGAAACGAAGTATAGAAACTAAGGCCTGCTCGCCCGCTCCGTGACGTCACTGTAGCTAGGCCAGCGAGCGAGTCGGCTGTGCACTGGGCTTCGCTGTGCCGACGCGCTGACGGGGCGGCCTGTAGCTTTGATTGGAAATATGGTACACATGTCACTTACCCTTGCATGACCCTAGGAAAAAAGTCTTGTATCTATAAGAAATTTGTATGCCTAATTGACGGATATGATCAAATACGATCATATAAGAACATACAAGAACATTTTAACAACATAGAAGAACAATAAAATAAATATATAAGGTTATATAAGAAGTTACAAGAAACTGAGAAGAAGTTTCTTATTACTTCTTATATAATCTTATACTGCTCTTTTATGTTCTTATAAGGTTCTTTATGTCACTATATGATCTTATTTGATCATATGCGTTTATTGGACATAGAAATTTCTTGTACATATAAGACCTTTTACTAGGGGACGACGGCGTAATTAGTCGAATTAGAGTTTTTTTAAGGTTAGGAGATCCTATAACAACTCTAACTTCTACAGCTCGTCTATTAAGTTACGGCGACTGAAAACACTCATGATAAGTATTAGCGACTACACCCTTTTCACAACTATTTAACTTAATATCATTGGTAGAAGCAAAGCGCTGCTCTGCAATCCCAAATATTTTAATTTGAAGCATATTTTTGACGTCCATGCATATATCGTACAACTAGGAAATATGTGAAATAGTATTTTACACCTAGCGCCTCCGCGGTAGTTTCCTGGAAAATAAAATAAAAGTAACGAGAACGGTCTCCAACTCCCGCCACAGGTTAGACGGCCACTTTTGTATGTAAAATGCAGAAAAATAAGTGACGGCTCACTAATTAGGAGTCAACTGTTTTATTTAGAAAAGGTAGTTTTAATGACTATATTAATCCCTGGAGAACGAGAACAAGGGGGACAAAGGACAAAACAAACGTCATTCTTGTCTAGCTCGCATGCACTTTTGCATTTGTTGCATTATTATCGTAGTTTTAATAAAGTAAAATAAGTAAATGCGACACAAAATGTGAGTTGTGACTGACTGACTACATGTCAGAAGGCTATCATGAATGTGATAAAATGTGTATTTCGTCTTCTGAGAAAACTTCCTTTTTGCCTCCGTTTCGGGTTTTAGTAAGTAGGTCTACAGAGATGTCTTGGTTCCTTCAGACTTCATTTTTAAAACAACGCTATCTTTTTGGGAAAACAGACAGTTACTTTTTGGCTGGAGCAGACCTTGCATCCTGCCTAAGGCATCCTTTTCTATTTGCAGACATTGTTGAGAAGAATGGTTGTCGACACCCTTCCACAAATGTCCAACTCTTCGAACACTGGCAGCGTAGCTAGTGTCAGGTCCCTGACAGCTTTTCGTTGATCACATAACCGCTGGAAGTGAGCGATGTGCTCGGACGACATAAGCTTGTTCACATCAACTTCAGCATGCATTACCACACTGACGAACAGTTGTGTTGAAAGCTGCAGTCCCCTCAAGTTAAAGCATCTGTCAGATGATGAACCACTGCATCCATCGTGAGAAAGTGTCTACTCCAAAACCAAATGTTCTCTGCGGTACTCGCACTTGAATGTTTTCATAGTCGCAAAGAAGCAAATTATCCAGGTACTTAGGTCAGAGTGGGAGTCTTGGACGACAGCGCTGCTAAATCATAGTCGGTGATGTCAAATGAAAAAGCTAGAACAGAAAGCAAAATACTATGCGCAGGTGACTCGTATGCTAAAACCAATGAAATATTTCAAAACACGGTTGAAGCGGTAACTCGCTCTAAAATAATTACTATACCTCCTCGAGAATACAAAAAAAAAAAGCGGAGTTGTTTACTATACCATCGTCCTTCTGGGCACATTGACAACTCGGAAGCACAGAGTGGCAAGGATAAAAAATATATATGCCAAACCAACGTACCTTCGAAGGGTTCGGAACTCGAGCAACTTTCTCCGGAATTGCCTTAATTCATTGAATACGCCGTTGCTCCTCGGCTGGAAAGGAGAATATGTGAACCTTCGATTCTCCGGCGTAATTTTCCCGACACCACGGCACACAACACATAAAGCATTGATCCTCACATTCGCACACACAAAAACGCGAGATTGTGGTCACCGGCGGACGCAGTGTGTACGCAGACGTCTTGTCTCTGCATTTCCAACGGCTTTCCACGTTGCTCGATTGCGCACCTAGGGCTGTAAACTCGCCAAACACAGAGCTGGGGCCGAAGTTTACAGAGCGAACCGATACGACAATCACGACAATGACTTCCCACTTTTGTCTCCGACGTCCAATCGGCGCTCTCCGCGAACTTTCAGCTCCAACTTTGTCTTTGACGAGTTTAGGGGCCCTTAGGCCTCTAAACTCGTGAAACACAAAGTTGGGGCCGAAGTTGACGGAGCGCACCGATTGGCCAATTACGACGATGACTTCAGCGTCTTTTTCGCCGACGTCAATTGGCGCTCTCCGCGAACTTTCGGCTCCAACTTTGTGTTTCACGAGTTTAGGGCCCCAGATGTCCGGCTTTTCTTCGCTTGCTAGCCGCCTGCCCCTCTGTAAAATTGCGTCGTCATGTCGCGTTTTCTTCTTTTTTTATTCATTTCTTATTAAATTTAGTCGCGCAAAAATAGCCCATGTAATCTTTGGCGTAGACCGAACGCAACGGAAATAACAAAGCAATAAAAAAAAAAGTGTTTCCTATCCGGAGTGTTTCGTCAGCATTGTCGCAGATGCTCGGTGGTGAAAACCCTCGGCTGGCTCTTCTCGCTTGGCCTAGGAGCAGTGACGTAGCTCACCTTAGTACAGAAGACTAGTTCTTATATAGATCACGAGTAACAACGGTGACAGTGTGCAGCTCTGAAGGTCATGGGTGATTTACCGTAGACGGACACTATCACACAAAGGGAACGTGTGAAAAAACTAGCACGACCTGCTAGAAAACGTGCTTGTCCGTGGAAGAAAGAAATATTGATGTCCTACTGACCGTTCTATCCTGTTGTCAAAGGCTAACAAAAGCTACAAAAATAATTTCAGGCATGCACTTTCGGATTTTCAGCATTTTCAGTTTTGCTTTTTATATTTTAAGCAGATTTTATAAAGTTTTTGAACTTTTTTTCAAGTTCATAAAGTTTTCAGTGAGGCTTTCGTTGCCTAGAGAGTAAACCACAAAAAACACTCGGTCGCAAATATTTTTTTGGAAGCAATATAGCCAATAAGCTTCACAAATATTACAAAAAATGACTTTTTTTTTTTACAAATCTGACGAATTTTACTGGTAATAAATTAATGTATTTTACTCATAATGCGACAGCCTCCATATAAAAAGAAAAAAAAATTCGGCGAGCTTTTCTCCGCATTTTCCGTTTTTTCGGTGAGCTTTTCTCCGGTGAGCTTTGCTATGTGAGCATTTCTCAGGTGAGCTTTTCTCAGGTGAACTTTTCTCCTGGATTCCAGGAGGCATGCTTTATGTCTTCGGGTTCTGCACGAGGTGCGATTACCTGTGTTCTATTGTCTGAGGTACAACAAAAGAAGTCCGTTCTCAGCCAGGTGCTATGAGCAAGGTTCAATTCTCGCGCTCGCGAAGCGTCACGTGTTCGAGGATATACATTACAGTTTTGCCGAGGCCAGACGAACAAGCCGGGCCCGCAATTGATCCCCGCGCGACCGCGAAACTTCACGTGTTGAGGATCTATTACACATCCTGCCCAGCCAAGACAAACAAGCAGAAAAACAAGCTGGGAAGCTAACAACGCCATGGTTACTTGTTCCAGTATTCGGCACGTAAAAATGGACGAGTTCACGAGTATGAAAGGCAATCTCGCTGGAAAGTTTGGGTTTAAAGTAAACTCCAGCGGTGAAGTTTTTAACTCGAAGGAAGTCCTCTGCATCATCTGCAAAAAGCCGTTTTCGTACAGTGGAAGCGTAAGTTTGGTTCAGTATCGCCTACGAGTGAAGCACCCATGTAGCTGCAGCAAGGATCGTCCGCCAAAACGCAGACAACAATCAACGCCTTCTCATCGAGGTTCCTTTCTCTGAAAAAAAGAAGAAAGCATCGCCCAAGCTCTGACTTCTTGTCTTTCTGTCGGAGAATGTGGACAAACTTCTTTGTCTTCGGAGCTGTAGCAAAAATATGTGAGTCTCTGAATCGTTGAACTATATGTATCCTCAATTCTAAATGTCCTTTGCGCCGTGTAACAGAGAGTAAAATAAGTCTTCAAAGGCAAGACGAGTTGTTGCATTCTTTTTAATATATTATTTATAAAAATTAACGCAACCGATTAATCGATTAATTAATCGTAACGACAAAAACCAAGCACGTAAAAGCTCACTGGACTTGTTGAGAAAGCAATGCAGAGCACAAGTTCGTCTGCTACTTTTGCAGGGGTTGCGATGATGTCAGAACGCCGAGCTCTTATTGGCCTATTAAAAAAATAGTCGGTATACCTCAAGGCTTCTAGCATTGAGGTCTACCCACTATCCTTTTCAGTCAAAGCCAATCAGAGCTCGGCGTCATTCTGACGTCACCGCAACTCCTGCACTATGTATAGAAGCAGACGACTTTCGCTCCGGATTAGGCGCATGACCGGGCTGAAGACATATTTATGAACATGGCGACGTGTGCGATGTAGACCAAAACATAGCCATGTGGTATATCTCCTTCATAAGAAGGAAATGGCACCACATAGAATGTTCTGGATCCCAGAATGAACAACGCTCCGTAGCTGTATAAATAAGAAAACAGGTTTGCGCATAAAAAAATCGATAGCGGTGTCTTAGACAGCAAGACTTCGAGCGGAAAGGCCCAGCAAAATAAATTAACTGTTTAAACCACACCGACCACTTTGCGTCTTTCAAAGAAAGCAAACGAGGTGTGCTCTCTGCTAGGAGAAAACCACCTCTCTGTGCGACAAGAGGATCGTTGAGATTAATTTTAAATGCATCAAGCTGTGAAACAGATCTGCTTCTTTATGTAGGAAACTCTGTCGAGTTCCCAGGATATAGAACGACCTCAAAATAATATTAACAAAAACGCACAATTCAGACCCTTTGAGCTTTTTTTAGTAAGGAATGTTCATTATCTGAGCTTAGTTCTATATGTTAATAAAAAACTACAATCAAAACACTACATTTTATATTGAAATGTGGCCTGGGCCCATGACAGCGTAGCCTTTAGTGTATTTTTATAAATCACGAGGCGCTCTTTGACGCGTGGCACCGCACCTTCGACTGCGTTACCGGCAGGCTTCTGACACCAGCACGACAGACGTTCTGTGCAAGCTATATACAGATATGTGACTTGTACATATCTTTTCGCGCATCGGTTTTTGTTGTAAACGTTGCCGACGTGAACCAGAAAATTAAAAAATCCTATTAAGGTTTGTTCCATTTTCTTTTTTTTAAATTCTAGTGCATTCAGATTAATTTTTCATAATAGCTTGACCCCAAGCGGAAACACATTGAATCCTACCCAGAGTCCTTCGTTTTCGGGTAAAACCCAATATTTTTTTTTATTTTTTCACCCTGAACGAGTTGTATAAAATCTGGGTTAAGCCCAATTTCTCACTTTAAACCTACTTTTCTTGGAGGCAAAAACCATCTAGAAGTCTGGAAATTGGGAGACATTAGGATCACTTCTACATGTGCCCCCAAAGTCGCTAGTTTGATGATCACAAATATTTTCTAATTTGCGTGACCGCCGACACACATTCGCTTCCAAACGAGTTTAGATACACCTGGAAGCAAGTCCATGGAAGCTAAATACTTACCCAGTGATCGGTTGGCGTGAGGCTATAGCATGTTACCCTATAATAAATTTCGAGCCGACAATGTTTTAAGTTATGAAAAAGGACCTGCGCTACTTCAAGAGGAAATTCAATTTTGTTTTTCTAACGTGTTTTCATCGCTTTCCCGCCATATTGCCGCGAGCGCAGCTGACTAAGTAGGCAGCGCGCTCGTGGCCTAGCGGTTATCGCGCGTGCCTTCCACGCAGAAAGCCCAGGGTTCGATCCCTGGGAGCGCCGCGTCTTTTGTTTATTCTTCCAATTTAGATTTCTGGTAATTTCGAGAACCGTGTTTCTCGTTCTAGGTTAGAATGTTCTGCGCGCCGAATGTTCCAGGCCGAATGTTCCAGAAGACCACGCGTGCACAAAGGGCTCCGCGTAACCAGCCGGTCTCAGTTTTCGCCCCAGCGTTAGATTCTGCTCTTTCGCCGATTTCGACGCCCGCGACGCTCTGCTGTTATCCACTGTTTCCTTTTATTTTTGGGCACAAGTTCGCCCCCATTAAACGTTTCAGTTTTCCAGTTATTCTTTTGTTTCCTCGCCTGTCCATTCGTGACAATATTGACCCCAGGCAATTTGTGGGGAAATGGAGGATGGGGAGTACGGTAGGCGTGAAATGCGTAAAGGTGGTGGCCGAGCCGCGCCTTTAGACCTCCATAAAGACATCATAGATCAGTAAAGAAAATGTGGAAACAAGCCATACTACGTGAGCACGAACACTCCGTTTCCATGTATTATCTGTACATTGTTTAATTTTCTTAGTGTACATAAAAGAGTCACGCACTGAAGCCGACGCGATATTGTGAATTTTAGTTGAACTTACCCATCGCTTTCTAAGTATAACCCGTCAGAGACCCGAATTTTGGAATCGTAGGGAATAAAATGAAAAACAAAATGCTTGGGAAATATGTAGATAGAAGCTGTAATCTTCAGCACTGACGCGAAAAGCTTATTTAAACACGAATATATATTTTAATATCCGGGGTGAAATATATAAGAAAAATCACGAAGAGAAAAAGAATAAATGATGATTTGCCTACGCTTTGATGGTCCACAATAGCGCCGCGAAGCACCCAAGACAGTAAGTAAGAACGTGAGTGGAATCAAACCTGGGTGAGCGGAATGGAGCCCGGCACGATAACCACTACGCCACACCGCAGACAGCGTGAGGAGCATAAATCTTGACTACGATCTTAAACTTAAGTACATAATCTATACCTTCCTAAAGGAGTCGCACACATAACGGCCTCCTTAATCAACGCTTACTTTTTTTAGGGTCTGCAAATAATTGAATACCGCAAAGTTCGTCTCTCTTGCGAGATTTCCCATACAAACTGTGAAGAATTTCAATCGCGTTTGGAACCAGATTTTACTCTTTTTTAGACTCTCTTTTTCTGTCGAGCGGATGCCAACGCCCATCAAGAACCCGCGTGTGGAGGCGCTTTAATAACTGTGCCCTCATTTTTATTTCATGGCGAGAAAACGAATTTTCACATTGAAATTTTTACAGGGTAGCGGCGTTCTGGAGGTAGATGGCTTAAGTGGATGATGTGGCTGAAAGTTGGGAATGTTACAACTTTTCTATCGACTATAATCGAGTCTGACCAATATAAAAACAAAGACTAACCCCATAAATTAGCACCGATCTAGTAATGAATCTCGCAGTAATTCTGCACTGAAGAGCTATTGAACAATAGACAGCACTCACTGTGACGTGCCATTTGTTTTCCTGCCTCATCATTACTACTTTACTATCGACTAAAACCGAATACCATCAAGATAAAAGCTAAGGCTAACCGTGATATCCATAAAACTGCAACCATCTAGTAGCGTGCCCCTTTATGACCATCGTCGGGGGAAAGGGGGGGGGCAGCTAACTATTGAGCAATGAACAACCAACTCTGTGACGTGCCATTACTTTTTACTTTAATGTTCCCAACCTCACTGTCAACTAAAACCAAATACGACCAAGCAAAAGGTCAGACTAACCAAGGTTTCCAAGAAATCGACCCCGGTCTAGTAAAAGAGTCTGACAATGACCATCTGCATGCGTGGTAGGCGTTTGTTTGGCCAATGCGCGGCCCGCACTGTGGCGTGCTTATACTGCCTGCCTCCCCACTCCTTCCTGGTTTTCCCCTCCTCCCAATCGGAAGAACGGTCCGCAAACAAAGCCGCAGTAGAAACAAACAACGAAGGCACGAAGTCGGCGAGAGGTAAATGTCATTCGTCGGATCGTACAATGAAGCAATCCCGCGCAACAACCGTCGTCTTCTACCTGTGTGTAGCTTGCGCACGGAGTTCAGAATGTTCGCGGGACGACGCTGTTTCTATGGCAACAAAAGGTCCTCAAGCACGCGCACTGTCGCAGTTCGCCGGAAAGGCGATGCAGCCAAACGATCTTACGGACAATACCGCCACTCCTACAAAAAACTGGGGAAAAATAGTAAAACAACAGCAAGATAAAAAAGGAACGTAGTATTGGTGTGCTATCTGGAAGTTTCGACTTCGTGTTTAGCGTCCTATACTACCCATGCATCAAAAGTAAGTGGCAGCAAATAATGTTATGAAGAGCTCAAGTTCGTCTGCTTCTTTTGCGGGGTTGTGGTGACGTCAGAAAAACACCTAGCTCTGATTGGCTCTGATGTGAAGGATAGTGGGTAGACTTCAAAGCAAGCTGCCTGTAGGTCTACCCACTGTCCTTCAATCAGAGCCAATCAGAGCTCGGCGTTTTGATGTACGTCACCACAACCCCCGCAAAAGAAGCAGACGAACTTGAGCTCCGAATATCTAGGAGCCGGTACATGTCATGCTGTCGGATGCCGGGATCCTGGCGGTTGATCGTAAGAGTTCCGGCAAAACCTACGAGCGAATGGAAGTGTCGCTGTCATGACGGCGTCCCCACTCGTGGAGTGTATGCGCCGAGAGAGTGATGGAGAGGAGGGAGGAGTGTGCGAGGGGACGTCAGAACGCCGAGCTCTGATTGGTTGGATTAGGGGTAGACATAAAGCTAGCTGCCTTTGTCTCCACTGCACTCGTCGAACGCGTTGCAATGCGAAAGCCGAACGGCGGACGCCGGCGTTCCGCGTTATACAGCGTTCGACAAGTGCAGTGGAGACAAAGGCAGCTACCCCTAATCCAACCAATCAGAGCTCGGCGTTTCCTTCAGTTCCTCGGTGCATAGCAGTACAGTGACCGTGATCAAGCGTCTGCCACATTCGCCTCCGCTGCTCTGCCACCGCCAGGATCGCGGTAGGCAACACTTCCATGACGTCATCGGGAGGAAATCGAGGAACTACATTTGAGGACGAACTAAACATACAGGTCGAAGACGCGTCCCTGGGACCATAGTACGGGGAAGGCAAAGAAGGGAACAGGACACGGCAAATCACGAGCGTTGACATCGGTAGTCCCGACTCCCAAGAGAAAGAACGAGAAAGAGAGCGACAGAAGAGCAGACGAAAGAAGTGTTCGTTTTGCCGCGACGAGTTTAAATTGCTCAAGCGCTTGCAACTTTTATATATATATATATATATATATATATATATATATATATATATATATATATATATATATATATATATATATATATATATATATATATATATATATATATATACAATGCGCGATTCTGGTCTTTTCCTGCAAAGTACGCTAGAAAAAAAAAAGAAGAAAAAGGTACAGTCCTTACAGGTCATGTTTTGCTGCTTCTTTGTGCATATCATCGCCAGCGAAATGGTCCCATCAGGACCACCAACTGCGAACACCGACGCCCGCGTCTGTACTCCGTCTCATGAAAACCATTCAGTACAGCCAAAGCTACAGGGAGAGAGCTTATGCCAACCTGTTCAAGAGGAGTTAAAGGAGGGACGGGAGAGAAAGACTGGGATTCCCTCGTTCCTCCTTTCCCTCCTCTTGAACAGGTCGGGATATACTCTCGCCCTTGTAGCCTTGGCTGTACTGCACAGTTTCTGGTGAGACGGAGTACTACCGGTGTCTGCGAGAAATCCGAACCCGGTTTTTCGCACCGCACAAATAAACTAGACTTCGCGGAGAGCTCCAACTCCGTCAGAACGTAGCCCCAGCCGTTCCAGCAAGATGCCAAAGTTTCAGAACCAACCGTTATCTTATTTAAAAATTATAAGCGATTTTCTAAAAAATTCAGTGAAAAAATTGCGCCCGACGGAGCTTTCGAATGCGCTCTATGGCGCCAGAAACCGAAAACGGGCAACAATGGGACCCCTTTTCCCATAGGAAATTTCAGAAAATCACTTATAACTTTTGAATAAGAGAACGGTTGGTGCTGGAACTTTGGTATCTTGCTCGAGTGGCTGGGGCTACGTTCTGACACAGTTCGAGCTCTCCGCGAAGACTAGTTTATTTTTGTGGTGCGAAAAACAGGGTTCGGATTTCTCGCAGACACCCGATATATGCCCTGCCCTTCCGAAGCAGCACGAATGCATGGGGCCTTTTCCTCTATGTAATTATATCCACTTTATGCCACAGTACTGGCGACGAGATATTCCGGTGGCGCTCTCTTATGGTTCCTACCCGTGACGTCACGATGATGAAATACACACCAACATGCGACTTTGACGTCACGCCACTACGCAGGCGCAGTGCGCACGCCTGGTGGCGTGGGCAAACGCTGTCTTCGTATCGTAAAAGCGTGTTAGTCCATACTATAAGTTGCCAACGACAAGTTGCACGGTGTAATAAGCATGGAGGAAGTTTGGACTCATCGCGTTCTCTAATCAACATCGTCGAAGTTGACAGTCTGAGAGTAGTCTTATTTTCGTGAATGGAAGCAGAATGTATAATCCTACTAAAGACGCGTCATAGTAAGCGTTTGGCGAATCGTAAAAGGCTTTTCTTCGACGCTTTTCTTTCGCACGCTTTTCTTCGCTTTTCTTTCGACGTTTTTCTTGCGCACGTCTCCAATAGCCAGCATGATATAATTTGAAACGGAATTTGCACGGCTCGAGAAGAATTTCCGCTGACTTTGTTTTTATGCGGTTGATGTTGTGTTCAAGGTGTGGGTTTGGGAATTGACAGCATTATTCATTAAAACCCGCCCCACAGTATTGAGTTTACTTTTTAGGGAACAAAAGGAAATTTCGCTTCTTATAATTTTTTTTAAATTCCCGGATTTAAAAATAAACAAGCTTGTAAACAATAGCGCACCTGTAACAAATGTGTTTCCTGCCTATTGTCTTTGGCGTGGCGTACGGGGTAATTTGGAGTTTTAGCAGATCGTTTTGATCAGTCGGACAAGAATGTCCTGATACTCCGCTAACGCCTTTGCGGATGCATCCGCCTCGTCAACGGGTATCCTTATCGGAAGCATCGGAACGAGCCACTAAAACTTTCCAATAAGGCGTAAAGCAGGAACGGTTGGAGAAACGCGTTTCCGTTCAGAAATTAAGAAAAAATTATAGACCTACAGCTTTCTTTTCTTTTTTCTTTATCAAGCGTTAGAACGTTGGTTGCACATTCGGAAGAAACGCCCTGCCGTTCTTATCTTGTTAGTGACGGTACCTCACTTAACACAACTAGCACTGATAGAGCGTCGGATATGTATTTTCGCGATCAGCCGACCAAAACCAGGGGTTATTATTGCTTTTTTTTGTGTTCGATATGTATGGACGCTTTACACACGCGCCAGAATACAGCCGCCATGGCTGACCTTCTCTTGTTTTACCGAGATACCGAGCCACTGAAAGTGGTGTGGACGAGCCTCCACAAAGGCCAATACTGGGGAGAAAGACAGAATAAAATCTAGGATGGCAATAACCTGGCCTGCTATGCTAATAATGAAGAGAAGTAAACGTAATAAAGGGAAACAAAAACTGAAGGTCAGTTATGGCGGCGCCCATGCACAGCTGCTGTTGCAAGGTTGACTGGCACCTAATTTTGGGAATATGATGGAAGGTCCCACTGTAAATACGGAGACTCTACGTCTTGCATTGGCACAAACAAGCCTGCCAATCCATCGAATAATCCGCTCTGTTTTGTCCGGTTTGTGCTGCACAAATATCTCTCACTAGTTCGCATAAAAAAAAAAAAGGAAGGGAATCCAAGTTGCTACTTTTCGTTATGATTGGCTACAAGTTGATATATCCAAACTTCACAAAAAATAAAAAGAGAAAAGGTGATTGAAACCGGATGAAAGACCGACCAAACAGTTTCCGCTTCTCGGCATCATCCACAAAAAAAAGAAAAGAAAAAAGAAAGAGCAAATTACTGTTCCTATTTAAATTCAAAAGTCAATACGGCGAGACATTCGTGGCACCCGTCATACAAACGCTACAAAGGGCGTCGTCGACAAATTCTTACTTCATTTCACCGCCGCATTTGCGTAGAAACGCAAACAACAAAATAACCCCCCCCCCCACGCACACACACACAAAAAGCGAGCGCCGTCACATTGATACCGTATAGCGCGCCCCAAGCGGGCATTCAGCGAACTAGGGCGCTCCGGCACCATTACGGCCCCGCACGACAGGTCGGCCGGGGCGAAGTGCAGGGTAGGACGCGACCGATGACCACCCCGAATGTCAAGGTTTTCCGGTCTGTAGGTCCATCGGTCGGCGCAAACAAACGCAGACATTCACGATGCGCGTGCATGCTGGCTACGGTCGCCACTTGGATCGATGCAGATCCGCGCAGGCATCGCTTTTTGGGCTTCTGTCTCGTTCCGAGCTCGTTGATGATAAGAGTGTTTTTCCTCGTATATACCGCGCTCCCGATTTCGATTTCATGTTCGTGTGGAATGGATCGCAGCGGGTGCTTCTATACTCGGCTTCGCTCGACGCGATAAAAAGTATCATGCGTGTTGCGTTTAGCAAGTCCGTGTCTTTTTCTTTTTGTACGTGCGTTGTGTAGGCGTTTCGCCAGGTGGTGCTGATGTCGGAGGACAGGCGAGATGCGAGATAGTGATTAGGGATGTCGAACCTCAAGATTCGACTAGTTCGCCTAGCCTTCGAACTTTTGGAAAAATTCAACCAAGTTCGACCTTGGAACAGTGTTGACCGACTCTTAAACAGACATTTCAAATTTTTGGGAAAAAGTCATTCATAGAGTAATTTATTTCAACTGTGTGAAAACAACTACAAATATTTACGAATAAAAAGATCCAACTTAAAAGCTTTTAATAATGTATTCTTTGTAACCACCCTCCGCAGGAAAGCGTTAGCTTGTTCTGGATATCCGTGTTGTGTGGTGGAATGAATACTGACAACCTCAAAAACGACAGACACAAGGGCGCTCCTTCGGTTCGGAAAACGTCCTTCTCTTCTCCCTCTTCATTTACTAGCCGTACGAATACTCGCGCAACACGAATCCTACACACAAAATACAACAATCCGCGCATGCGCATAGAAGTCGAACTTTCACCGAACGTGTGAGAAGTTCGAAAAAGTCATACCGTGTCAAACTCGAGCAGGTTCGGAGAGAAGTAGCGGTGCAAAGTTTAACATTAGAAAAAATGGCACCTCTCCGGTCCGTCGCAAGTTAGAATAGCAAGACGGACGCCTTCCACAATAGCTCTCTGCCCGCCGTCATTGTTTTTTTTTCTTTTTCTCCTTTCTACTCGCTTTCTCTCTAGCGTTCGCTCCACTGGAAGTGGAAAGGGTGGAGAACTTTGTCGGAGGAGCTTATGCTGCTATTCTTAACCCGCAGCAGACTATAGCTTTATGAAACCCCTGTTGAAGGTGCGAAGGCCGTGGATATGAACTAAACTTCGTTCCAAACAATGTCACGTGAAAATTTGAAGAGTGGACGAGGGAAATGTACGAACAAAGATGGACCGGCAGAATAGGTACGTCTATGTACAAGCAGCATGGACACAAAACGAGAAAGCAAACCGGGTGACCCGCGTCAGGGTTCCTAATGTGGCACTCAATAGACCATTTGCTGAATTCCCCAAGCACCCCGGCCCGCACTCGAGGAATCATGGGAGCGGAGTTCCCTCAGTACCCCAGTGATTGGTAGGGTAATTTCGACCAATTCGATGCTTACACACTTTTGAGCGTAATCCAGAGCCATCCTGAATAAGCGTCGTGTATAGAGCCGAAAGACCTGTCATATCACTTTGAAAATTTCTCGTCAATATCCGCGTTTTTGATAATGTGCAACCTGGCTGAGCTGCGGAAATCTTTTTACAATTTCATCATTCTCGTACATCTTCAAAGACGCTCATATTAGCTTAGAAGCGGTAAAAAAATGCTATAAACAGCCACGCAAACTCCGAGCTAAATCCTAGTTTTGACTGTTGTGGATTCTCGGCTTTTGAAGCAATTCCTGCTAAAACGACAAGCAGGAGAATGATACCATATTGTAAGAGATTTCTGCAGCTCAGCCAGGTTTGCAAGCACTGTATCAAAAACATTGACCTTGACGAGACATTTTAAAAGTGATATGATAGGTCTTTGGACTCTACCGGACACTTATTCCTGATGACTCCCGATTACACCTAAAAGCGCGTAAGCATCAAATGGGTCGAAATTCCCGGTCACTAGGGAATTGAAGGAACACCGTTCCCATAGATTCTCGAGTGCGCGGCGGGGCGCTTGTGGATTTACCAAGTGGTCTATTGGCACTGTTGATCCGGGGACATATGCTTTTGTTTACCCATTACTATTGGGTACTTATAAGTCACCGACAGGTAGTGATGCGTTATCTCTACTTGTGACGTCACTCCGAGGCCGCGTGACGTCACGGGCTTGCTTCCAGCGGATGCGAAGTGTTTACAGCGGTAGTAAGGTAGCCATGGGCTAGTTGGTAATCACTAACACACTGAAATAAAAAAGAGCAAAGATAAAAAAAGAACGGAACAGGACAGAGCGTTAACTCGTAAAAATGCTTCCTTTTCTTTTCGTTCCTTGATTATAGTAAAATCGCTAATATCGAGTTAGTTGTTCCTATCTTTGTTTTTGCAATATTTTACCTTGGTACGTCCACAGCCGCTGTGGACCAAAACCACCCTTGTTTAAAAGCAACGAGTTCTTGTATTAAACAAAACACACAAAAAAGGTGCATTCTAAATTTTGAATTTTGCTTCCACCGCACGATCTATGGCTGCGCTTACATGGATGCAACAATAGCTCATCTAATTGAGAAGGAACCAATCACACACGCCCAGTCCCTCTGCTTCTTCCTCTTCTACCCAATCACAATCGTCGGCGCTGGTAGAAATTAATCGGAAGGGGCAGACTCGCGCCACAAGGTTCAATTACAGTGTACTAGAATACGGGGAAGTTTGGAGACCGGAGCGGCTCGCATGAGGCATGTGGGTCGCGATAGGTGTCGACACCGGCGCATCGATCGGCAGTAGGGTCAGTATGGAAGTGGCTGTGCGCGTGCACCGCGTGCACGCGCACACGTGCGTCGGCACGTGCGGACTGCAGCGACTTTCTGCTGCCCCAGAACCGTGTATATATGGAGAGAGTTTGGTCAATGGGAAAAGCGGGCAGAGCCAGGGCGTGCATCAGACGCAGATAGAGGGCTTGGCATGCTCTCTTGGCGAACCAGAAGCCAAAAAGAATCCCCTTGCCGGTGGTAGCGCGATGCCTTTTTAATAAGAGCGTAAAGGTTAAACGCAGTCGTTGCTAAATGCAAGAACGTGGTTGTCCTGTGCTTGTTCTACGTGTTTTATTCTTTAAATTTTAATTATTCATGTTCAACTCGCTCGCTTTTACCAGTAGTAACTCTTCATGGTTGAAAATATGATGCACGTGATGTTTCGATTATGATCATGCAAAAAGATGTAAAAAACGAACGTGCCGCTCGAACTCTGTTTTGCTCGGACAGAGTGTGACCGCTCGGACGGCTGATTCCCGGCCCTTAACGCCTGGCGTACGGATTATGTCGATCGTTCCGCTAGTCGTGCCCTTCCACCACGATTTTGGATGACCGTGATTGAAACATCACGTGCACCATATTTTCAGTCACCGAGAGTCAGTCCGATGCACTTATTAATTTCGTTTCCCGAGACCACCGCCAGGGTATTATTTCCGGCCTCTGGTTGGCCACATTCGAATTTATGAAGACGCCTTGGAACACGCCCAGCCCGCTTTCGGCCAATGGCGCCTCCTCATTTGCCTCCCACACGTACCAGTGAATGGCCAAACTCTCTCTATACACGGCTCTGTGCTGCCCTGTCGACTGCGACGCTGCAATTGAAGTCTACAAGCGGAGCCTCGCAAGTTCCCATTGTCCCGTCACGCCGGTCCGAACATTGCATTCTAGTACACAGCAGTTCGATATAAAGACGCCACCCCGGATGTAAAAAAAGAAAACGCTCAGGCAACGCGACTAAACGACAGAAGTAAAACAAGCGGCAAAAATAAAATGTTTCTGCGATCGATATGCGGTTCTTCGATCTTGGGCACGAACACGCAAAAAGGCATTTTCCTCTCGGTCACAAGCGAAATAGAGTGTGGAATAGTCAGTGACAGGGAGAGAACAGAATAGAGCGCGTCTCTTTCGGATGTGCGATCTCCCCACGCGCTCGTCGCCTTCCGCCGTGCTTTGCCTGCGCGTGCACGATCGAAGCTGACGAGATGCCAAGGCGTTATCGAATGTAGGAAGCTGGAGCCACGGTGCGGCTCCTAGCGGCGACTCCAGCGAAATCGACGCCGCGTAGCGGCAACGCCGAGAAGCTCAGGAGAGGAGGTCGTTTCGACTCTGTCGTCTGCTATCGCTGCTTGGTTCTCGTAGGCAGCATAGAAGCAAACATCGTTTCCAGTAATTATTTGTATGCTTCCGCCATGCCATTCCTACGCGCTGACTAGAAGAGAATTTCTACCGACGAAAAAGCGTTTTGCTTTCATATGTAACACCGATTTTACGCTGCAGTGCAAGAAATTTCTGGTGGTCCGCGTGCTGAGCGACAAAAACGACTTCCTTTCGTCCGTCATTTTGCCTGACCAGCGCGCCCCCTATAGTTCGCCGGAGTCGCAAATAGTAGAAGCCTATCGCACAGACATTGTGTGCAGCAGCCGGCCTCAGTTTCCAGCCAGTGTCAGCTTACCCGGCGCAGCGCTATACAAAACGCTCGGGGCCACAATCGGAGCTAACTTTTTTTTTTTTACACAAGACCGAGAAATTGAAAACACAGATCCCTTCCGTGCATTGGCTAGAAAGAGCCACGATCGCTTCGATCCCGGTACGCGTCTACACGATCCGCCAGCGTGCGAAGAGCAATCGAACAATGAGAGGAGCAAAAATACTTCTCGTGCTATTTGTATCAACTGCTGGCACTGGTGAATGTCGTCCCGTACTGATATACGGGCCATCCAACAGACAAGCGCTTCGTATAGACGCCTATGCAAAGCTCAAGTTCGTCTGCTTCTTTTGGAGGGGTTGTGGTGACGTCAGAAAGACGCCGAGTTCTGATTGGCTCCGATCGGAAGGATAGTGGGTAGACCTCAAGGCAGCTTGCTTTGAGGTCTACCCACTATCCTTCCAATCAGAACCAATCAGAGCTCTGCATTCTGACGTCAACACAGCCCCTGCAAAAAGCAGACGAACTTGCTCCTCCGCATACTCCAGCCCAGATACGCGAAAGAACGGCGGTGTGTTGCCGTCGTTGCCGCTTGTAAGTCCGGAGGACGCGACTGAAACCCGAGCTCCGAGTAACTCCATGCAGGTGGAAGGAGGTGAGAACACCTTTAAAGCAACGATGGACACGAATAAGTTTTTGAATGTCAAGGTGCAAAACTTTTACTCCAGGGAGAGATCGTGATGCACGGCCGCTGAGAAGGCGCAGACGCAGCCAAGACGTAAGGCACTATGGAACGTAACGCGGATGCTGTCGTTGGTGGCGCAGCCAACCAGCTGCCGAGGCGGAGCCATAGAGGTATTATAATATACGCTTGAGGTTCAACTGGCGCTAGTGTCCATGCGGCTTCCGGGAGGCGAATAGACCTATTGCAGTATTACCCAAGCATCGAGGAGAATGCAGGGATTGGTGTTCCACGCGCCACACGCGCACGCCTTCCCTGCATAAAAGATTCGAAGTAAATAACTAAAATAAAGCGCTGACGAACGCGCGTGCAAGATGCCATTTGTTTTAGGTATTTGCTTTAGAAAAGTTGCTACTGCTGACGCCGGCACGTGCGGCGCGTGGAACACCAATCCCTGTGGGTAATATAGCAAATGGTCTATAGGCCGATCTCACGAGCTAGTTTGAGTACGCCACCGCTGCCGACATGCATCGTGGGAGCTGTAGTCTTTCTGCACGCGCAGACAACCTTGCTGGAGGTCTGCGCGAGCACAGCACGAGGCGGCATGAGCTGTCTCGTGAACTGGCGTCTGCCCCTACGAACTACAGTTATGGCGGCGTCACGCATGCGTGGAGCGCTTGGTGAGATCGGTCTATTGAAGCAGACAGTAACCGGTCTACTTTTGCGGTGTTCCTGTGCATTCCTTTGGAAAAAGGCGCGCGCGTGCATTTTGTCTTTTCGCCAGAACATAACATAGATAACGTTTGTTCTTTGGGTCGCACCGAATAGTATGTACCTTTATTAGCATTGTAAAAGTATAATTTCTTTAGTTAGAGAATTTTTCTTTGCGAGTGAGCGATGTTAAACTTCGCTGTATTTCAGGCCCAACCCTTTGTTCCGTAGCAGATATGTAAGAACGAGCGACGATTCTGAGCGAAATAGCACTCGAAAGGAACGAAGAGGGTGTGTTTAAGGTTCGCCAGCATTCCGGTGAGTGCTTATAGAAGGTGTTTCACGAAAGGTGGACAAATTCGATATTGCGAAAACTACGCGTCGCAACGAAAAAAGGCTTGTGTCTTTTGGTCCTGGGCCAGGGACCTATTTAGGAAAATTATTAAAGTCCGAGATAATTAAATTGTTAATTATTTTGCGTAATTAACTTTTTTAATATTGTGTTTAAGGGCATAGTTTCAATTAGAAAATTGCTCAGCGTCATCGAAAAACACTAAATCAAGAAATTGCAGAACGATAGAAGGCACGGGAAGCATTTTACGGCTTTCTGAAAAACCGTACAAATTCGACGGGTTTTTAAGTTTCGGTTTGTTATCGGAGCGCATCTCCGCCCCGGCAGCACCGCGCCCCGTGGAGTGATAGTGCAACTAACCTGTGCTGCGCTGTCATCGCGCGACGCAGCAGAGGCTGGTTGCACTATCTCTCCACGGGGCGCGGTGCTGCCGGGGCGGAGATGCGCTCCGATAACAAACCGAAACTTAAAAACCCGTCGAATTTGTACGGTTTTTCAGAAAGCCGTAAAATGCTTCCCGTGCCTTCTATCGTTTTGCAATTTGTTGATTTAGTGTTTTTTGACGATGCTGAGCAATTTTCTAATTGAAACCATGCCCTTAAGCCCAATAATAAAAAAGTTAATTACGCAAAAATAATTAACAATTTAATTATCTCGGACTTTAATAATTTTCCTAAATAGGCCCCTGGCCCAGGACCAAAACGACACAAGCCTTTTTTTGGTGCGACGCGTAGTTTTCGCAATATCGAATTTGTCCACCTTTCGTGAAACACCTCTGTATATTGCTAATATGCGCGTCTTGTCACTGTATGAAAATGACTTCGTCGTGCATCTTTGCGAGCGGTTAAAAAAACATTCTAAACCTAAAGAATAACGTACATGGGCTGTGAAAGGTTTGCATTTTTTTTATTATTTGCTATGTCTGGCAGCTAGCGTTTATCCGGCATGCCTGTTATCTGGCTTCTCCCTATTTTCAAAGATTTCGAGCTGTCTTCGCATATAATCAGAGCACAAAAAATAAAACAGTACTTATTTATTGCAAATCGGACTATATAACGTGACCTTCGGTTTATTTTGATCGTGTACATGCACAGGTAGTTACTGACCCAGTGTTACTGCATAGTTCTTGCCGTCTCTCTTGGTTTCCAGCATGTCCTTCGTTCGTTTAGCACTGTATCCCCCATGCTGGAAAGCGCCGACGCCACGTTCGCGCTAACAGTGTCCGACAGTGCACACAAAAACACGTACGAAGCCGTTTTAGCACCGTTTTTAATGCCATTAATTTGAAATAAAAACGCCATAACTGACCGATCATTTTGTCTGCGTGACCGAGAAATGTTCCACTCTACGTAGTACGTACGAATTATTAGTGATATTTGCTCTTATAATCAAGCGCAGTGAGATATTGCATTCTGCTGTTTCCCATATTGATGCATTACCGGAAATCAGTTTCCGACTGGTTGCTGTCGGCTTCCAGTTTGCCACAGCACACTAGCGCCAGTTGAACCTCTAAGCGTACATTATAAAAACTCTATGGGCGGAGCGGCGTGTCCCCTTTAGACGTCAAACGCTCCCAATAGCACTACCTGAGCTCTGCGACGCCGGTTGACGCCGACCTTTGAACTTTCCTCCGCAGGCACAGTGTTTCTAGAAATCTGGAAGCGGCGGCAGGCGTCCCTGGCACACCGCTGGAACGTGGACCACTTCTCAGCCGAGGAGCCCGACCGGCCCCAGTTCTACGGCAGCGTCGCCATCAGGGACCCCATCACGGGGGACCTCACCTGGCACTACCCCATGATTCGACGACTGGCCAAATACTGCTGCTCAGTGGGATTCTTCATCATGATGGTTAGAGACGCTGGAAGAACCTTGTTCTACCGTTATACATGGGTATCTATTTTATCGTCGATGCAGACTACAGTACACTGTAAGCTTGTCGACATCAATTAAAAATAAACACCCTGAAGATGAGACGTAAGAAACATACCTGCTACATGTTTTACTATATACGTGGTATATCCTGACGGAGACAAATTGAAACCAACATCGTGATCTCGACCCGATCCACCCTAAGTGAGCCAAGCTAACCTAAGGTCACTCGAGTTTAGCCTAATCAAAACCGAACCATGCTAACCCAACCCGACCCGACCGACCTAACTCGATCCGATTCGAACCTGACCGTACCCGACCTGACCCCATCCTTCCCAGCTTTAGAAATGTTTGATCTCGCCTGACACTGTAACACAATAAAAAAAAAGTAAAACAACTACTGCGTTTACAAACTCTAACCTAACACAACTAACATAATCAAAGCACCCTACACCTGGACGCGAACCAGGAGCACATATCAAGTTGCCAAAGTAGACATGTTTCATCGAAATATATCTCAATATTTGTTGCTGACTACGATGGTAATGAATTCGCCGTTTCCTTAACATTCTGGCTTTTGTTTATGTTTTGTTTCCGCCCCACAGTCTATCGTGGTACTTATCAGCGTGCTGGCAGTTACACTGTACCAGGTGTACATGTATAATGCGTACTGCAACGGCGAAACCACCTGCGAGGTCATGCACGGATCCATCGTCGCACCCATCCTCAACACCCTCTCCATCATGGTCCTCGGAAAGGTACGCCAGCTTCATTCGATCGAGGTCGACGACGCCACATACCACACTACAAGCGATTTTGTTTTATTTCAAATAAAAGGTTTGAATTAGAACGTAAAAAACTTAACTGGGGTCAAGTATAGGCTGTTTCAAATGCCGAGGCTCGATCTAAATTGGGCGGTAAAACTCGGCTCCTGCATGTAGCAATCTAAACGTTTTGTCCAAGGTGTATTTCATAGGTGGGTTTCACTTTGTAAAATTACAATGCGTAGCTCCATTTCTTTAAAAAAGAAAAGGGCAAAAGCACTTGCCGGGGTAGATGGCTGACGGCGACGCAGACGACAGAGTCGAGTGGCGGGTGCGTTTGGAGCACGCATTGATAGATGGCACTACCTGCTTGTTCCGGCCGTTCCGGCTTCCTTTTAAAAATATATCGGGACTGCTCTCGACTACCGTGGTCTATTAAAATTAACGTAATCTTTTCTTAATGTACATTTGGTTTAAAAATAAATTCGGACAACGTTAGCAAAACTTGAAGTACCAATACTAAAAGATTGGTGGATCCTTAGGGAATGCTTAAGCACGACCCTTGGGTAACGCCACGCAAGTCCCCCTTTGGGAAACGCTAACGCTGACACCTTCACTTTTCTTTTTTGGCTTTCATTTTTAATTCCTCTATTTTCTAGCTGTCTCTTTTTGGCTTCGTTACGGGGTTAGTGTCAGCATGGGACGTGTGTGGCGTTTTCCAACGGTCACGCTAACGCATTCCCTAAAGATCCACCAATATATCTTCCCTAATTTTTTTTTTTTTTTACCGGTGAAGCGGGTTTTTCAGGTTCGCTTCGCCCCAGCTTCTATCGCACGCAGACTCGCATCGGCTTGCCGCTTCTTGCGTCATATTTCCGCCAGCCGAGCTAGGCGCTGCTTCCGTCTAGTTCGCCCGCCCTGCACGCTTAGCAGCGGCATCCGGTGCCTGACGCTGCTTTCGGTGTTCACCGGTTTCCCGCACGCGCATTGGCTTCCGCCCCGTGACGTCGCCTCCCGCTCGGCTTTGTCCTTCACCCCTCTCCTCTCTACGCGGTACGCTTGCCTTTCCACTGTTTTGACCACAGACGGAAAGCGTCAGCTTTTCGCTGTCATGTAAGTACAAATGCCAACGCATAAAAGAAAAACACCCTTGCATAACGACGGCAGTCTTGCTGCCGACGGATTTCGTCCGCGTGTCGTCTGCGTTCTTTCGCTGGTCGGCTGCACCTTCTGACGCCGCTCCCAACGCCATCTATCAACACGTGCGACAAACGCACCCCGCCGCTCGACTCGGTCGTCTGCGTCGCCATCCGCCGTTGGCCCTTGCAAGTTTTTTGGCCCTCCATTTTTACAGGAAGGGAGCTCAGCCCTGCAACTTTACATCGTAAAACCCACCTGCCCAATACACCTTTGACGAAAGGTTTAGATTCCTACGTGCAGGCGGCGATTTTTACGGCCCATTCTAGATCGAGCCTCGGCAATTCAGACACCCTATATATACTCCGCTTCACTCTAGGTCCGACCGAAGCCGATCGCTACGATCCAACGGAGCCAATCAAGCAGTGCTAAAAGTGAATCGTCACGGCGCTCGTAGTTTTTTAGGGTTTCCTATCACCGGCTAAACCAATCAAGCAGATGACTCGCACCACGACGCGCGCCTTTTTTGAGTTGTCGGCGACTCTAGTACTATTAGCGACGTGGACAAACAAAAAAGCGTCCCTGTGGTCGCGATTCGAGATTGGCCAAACGTTCGCTATGACGTCTATATTTGAATTAATTTCTCCTTGCTTAGACAGAAATCAGCGTGCTCCGGTTGGTTCCGATTGGAAGGATAGTGGGTAGACCTCCTCAAGGCAGCCAGCGTTGAGGTCTACCCACTATCCCTCCGTCGGATCCAATCAGAACTCGGCGTACTGACGTCAGTGCAACCCCTGCGCCACAAGCAGATTAACTTGCGCGCCGCATATTTAATATATGTCAGAGTGTCAGCTGTGGCGATGTTGGGATGACGCGAAGTCTTCCCGCGGCATGTTTACACGATGTACTGCACGTGTCTAAAACCGTGGATTTAGTACACGCGATGACGTAATATCGCAGTAAGAGTTTTAGCGCAGGGCCGCTGTTTAGAGCGGTGTTGCGGGGCCGTACCCGCCGTAGCCAGCGCCAACTAATGCCGAGAAGTGATGGACGAAAGCCAAAACAAAACAATGTTGGGAAGAGTTAAAATCATGTGCACTCTGATTGGAAAGCTGTCATTTTGTGCAACTAATCGTTTCCTTTCTTTTTTTCAACTGGCTTTTAGATTTACTCTTACGCCGCTGTGAGACTGACAGAATGGGGTAAGCTACCGGGCGATCACTGAGAGCCTATCATCAGTGAACGCCGTCAGCTATGACGGCGATGTCTGTCTCTCGACCAACGCGTCGATGCTCCTTCTGCGCAGAGAACCACCGAACACGGAGCATGTACAACGACGCTCTGGTCATCAAGCTCTTCGCCTTCCAATTCACCAACACCTACGCTTCGTTATTTTACACTGCCTTTTTCAGAGAGGTGGGTTCTGATCTTCTATACATTTTTTCAGCGCTTATCACCCAGTCGAAAATGTCCGGACTGTGCACGCATGCGCGCCGTCCTATAATCCGCAGAAAAGAGTTACTGCTCGGAACAGGTTGCACAGCCCGGGTTACAAAGATGGCAGCGCCCAGATGGCGATTATTAAAACAGTCTATAGCTTGTTGCAGGTCAAGAATGGCAAGATAAAGCACCTCCCGCAAATCTCAATACCCGCCATGATCGGCAGGTTCCTCCTCTTCACACGCCTCCTCTCCTCTCTGCTAAAGTAGAAAGAGTGAAGGGCTTTGTGGGAGGAGTTTGTCCTACTATTCTTAACCTAGGTTTGGTAGATCGTTCCGATACCTCCGATAACAAAACCCTATAGCCGTGCGACGGATGTGCAGAAAGGACTGGCGGGATATGGGTTATCGCAATACAAGATTTAGTAGACCATTCCGATACCCCCGATAACGATACCCGATGACGATACGATGCATGCGCAAAGGCGGCGGTAGGGTACCGGGTGTAGTTATCGGAGTCATCGGAACGATCTATTAAAACTCTTTACTGGAACGATGTATTATAGACTCCCTGTTACTTGACGCAGGGCCGGTCCGGACTGTTCGGGCTCGGCGACCAGTTCAGGGACAGGTGCGGCCATCCTGGTAGGGACACCTGCATGTCCATGCTCTCCCTCCAACTGCTCATCTTGATGATCGTCAAGCCGTTTCCCAAGTTCTGCTACGACGTCGTCTGGCCGTGAGAAACCGCATTCCGCATTCTTCAGCTGAGCACCAACCACACTCAAACACGAAGGCCACCCTTTCCTAATCATGGTTACCTCCAATGAACATCCCACACTCTGTTTAAGCATAATTTTGCAACCGGCGATCGCTATGCCCCCTCCCTCCCGTGAGCCAATCAGAACGACGAAGCGAAACATGCGACAGACCTCCAAAGGTGGTGTACGTTCTATATACGATGGTACTCTGTCACGTGCCTGACCTCGATGCTCCGATTGGCTCGCTGGCACCTTAGCTTTCGCTGTTTGCCAAGTTACGCTGAGACGGAGCACTTACGACGTCGTGGAGACTTTTAGAACGGAGGTGCATGAAGGGGTGTCCAAACAGGACACGGCAGATGGCGTGTTTCCTCACGGCAGTTGATGTGTTCTCTAAATTCATGGCATATGCCGTACCCCGGTCTGCGTTCGTGCGTTTTTTTCTAGCCGCGGGTAAAGCTCCTCTCCGCTTGCGTCCTCGGACAGGCGCTCAGAGCGTGCTTATCACGCGTGGGTGCGGACAGCAACTCACACGCTCTGCTGGTTGTCGTCAGGGCCTCCACTGTTGTTGTCAAAGCCCAATCTCCCGAAAAAAAAAAAGGAAGAGACGACAGCGAGAAGGCGAGAATGAAAGCCGTGCTGTTTGCGTGGTTGACGTCAAAACTGAAAACGGACGCGCGCACAGCAACTTTCACGGCTTATGCCGACGCTGTGTCGCGACACGCCATCTGTTAGGTTCTGTTCTGAGAGCCCTTTTAACTGACAGAAATATTGTCTGTGGGTCCATTCTACGTAGGGGAATGCAAAAGATTCAATTTGTGCAGTTGCGTTGGAACAGGAAGGAGGGGAAAAGGGGAGATCGCTCATGCCCCCCCCCCCTTCTCCTGAAACTTACGACGCCGTTGATTTTATGCCTCATGTGAATGCAAAGGGTACATATACTCCAAAGGGTACCATATCGACTATATCTACTAACATATCCAAGTGAGAAAAATGATCAAAGGACAGGCGAGCTGGTGCGTATTGATCCGGGTGCTTAAACCCTAAGACTGGGAAGGAAATTTGAAAATTTATAAGAAGAACCCAAAGGTGACAGACAAGCGTCTCAATGAGGCGCTTGTCTGTCACCTTTATTCGGTGTCTTCTAATATATTTTCAAGTTTCCTTCCCAGTCACAGGGTCTAAGCACCATAATTAACATCTCCACTTGTGTTAACCGGAACAAAAAGGGGTTCGGACGCGCCAAAAATAAAATATGAGATAACTATACACTGCTAGGACTCCTCGTATGTTCCTCTATTCCTGCTAATGTTTTGAATATGACGCGATAGTCTCGTGGATAAATCGATTTATATGCAGGACCCTCGGATCCGCCCCGTTCGAAAAGGTCACCGTGGTTGTTGGGTTGGTGACGTCAGCTGTCCAAAGCGCGGCGTCTCGAGCTTCAGCTTCCTCGTTTACCTTCCGCGTTTCGATCGTGCGGCTCGGAGCGATTACGTGTACGGCATCGCTCGCTTCGTCGAAGTCTTTGACACTGATAGCAGCAGCGATGAGAGTGATTGTTATCAAGAGATGTTGGAAACTGGTCATTTTGACTGCGACCCGCCAGCGACCAGCTCCAGCGACGACGAGATAGTCACGGACGAACTCGCCGTGGTCGCAGTCGTCCGTGACAATGTCGCAGGCGCATGCAAGGTGGGAGGTCAATAGGGCCGGGGGTTAGAGCGAGAGTAGCGTTAAAGTAGCCGAGTTGCGTGAGAGCTGGGATTTGAACGTACCGCGGCGAGGCCAGCTTGGGCGATCACGGGGATGCCTAAAATGAGAAAGCGTCCAAGATTACGTAATTTATGGGCGCCATGGTACGACTAACTTGGACAGTGTTGCCTGGTCGCCAGATGAAAATGACAAAAATGCGTAAATTGCTTATCGCAATTACTTGAGCTCTAAAAATCGCAAAACTTGGTGTACATACTCCTATGAGCATTCCATTTCAAGTATAATCTTAATTTTCATCTCCTAAACCCTTTAGAAGTCGGCTTCGAGATGTTCCTGAAACAAAGTGGACAGTACAGGCGTTAAAGGGCGCCTTTCAGGACTTTCCCTGCTTTAGAAACTTTTTACTTTTGCCGATGTCCTAACGATGATATCGTCGGCCTCTGCCTCCAGGCTCATCAAGAAGGTGCTCCGCAAATGGGGCATCATGTACAGGGTGTCCGACGAGAAGGTGTCCGATCAACACCACCTCCTCCGGGAACTGTACAAGCAAGAGGACGCCGAGTTTAGGAGGGACGAGTTCGCCGAAAAGATCATCCAGTACGGCTACCTCATGGTGAGCTCTCTCACCCGTAGCCTGCAGCCCTATACTCGTTTTTCTCTCAAGGAGCGCATTAGAAATGTTGTCTCTCTTTGGCATTTCCTAGGAACGCTCTAAACACGTAACATTCACCCTCGCTCCCCCCCCCCCCCCCCTCCGGTTTCGCGGGTGCACAGTAAGGAGGCCGTTACAGCCTCACGTGATGTAATGTCACAATGTAACGTCATGGTGTCATCTGTCGTCACAGTGTGACGTGGCGTCACCTGACGTCAGGTCATGTGACGTCACGAGGGTGAATAAATACACCCAATACGCTGGGTGTATTTATTGATTTCTCAAGGGCCTTTGAGCACCTCAATCACGAAACGTTGCTCCAAAAGCTACGCCTTTATGGTATTCGTGGTTTTGCCGTGAGATTGTTCAAACGCTATCTTTGTGACGGTGACAAATGTCACCGTCACCGTCTAAAAATAGCCCAATGCTTATACTTTCCCGGACAACACTCGGAGAGCCAATCACACCAACTTACGAAAGCAGCTCAGCGAATGACGATGCCGAAATAGATGTTTAGACCAAAAAAACGCAGTCTGAATTGTGACATTAGGCAATGCAAGCGTGACGTTTTGCATTGCTTAAAGGGATGGGGAACCGAAATTTGGATTTCAGAAAAACAATGCGGGAGATGTAAGCGGGACGCTACAAACCCTACAACACTACTCGTAAGGCGATATCTCGAATGGACGGCCGTATTTTGAGAAAAAGAGGTCGAGATTGAACAAGGCCGACGAGGCGCGTGACGTCAAGATACCTAGTTTCCTCCTCTCTCGCTTCGCTCCCTCAAAGCGGCGAGGCGGAGAAGACGCGAAGCCGTTCCTCTCCTTCTCGGAGAAACATGACGTCAAGAAACCTGTCAAATGCGCCTCCTTTTCTTGAAAAATACGGTCATCCGTTTGAGATATCGCTGTATGAGTGATGTTTTGGTGTTTGTAGCATCCCGTTGCACGCTTTTGCCGCGTGTTTTGTGGAATCCAGATTTCTGTTCAGCATCCCTTTAATGTCACAACTCAGAATACGTTTTTTGGTCTAAACATATGTTTCGGCATCGTCATTCGCTGAGCTGCCTCCGTAAGTTGCGGTGATTGGCTCTCTGAGTGTCGTGCGGAAAAGTAGACGCACGAGGCTTCTTTTTTTTTTAGACTGTAGTATACTGGGACCTCTTCTTTTCAATATGTACGTAAACGACGTTGTAAACATTAGTGATGACTTAAGGTTTATTATTAACGCAGGCGATACGAGTGTCTTTCGTTTTTCAGGGAATGACACCAATCAAATTATAGAAAGTGCAAATAAATTGTTTGATAAGCTGAATGCTTGGACGGAAGCAAATTCATTGCAACTAAATGCGAGCAAAAAGACGGCAGTTTTATTTTTTTCATTTTTTTTTTCATTTATTATATTCTCAGGGCCCGAAGGCATTACAGAGAGGAGTGAAATTGTACATCAATATAGAGTGAACAATGAAAACAAAACGCAAAAAAAAAACACAAGGTACAAAATCGCCATGGAACATTATTAAGAACATCAGTTATGGCGGTCTTAAAATCGGCAGCGTCAGTAAGTGAGACTACGGATGCGGGAAGGCGATTCCAGTCGACGGAGGTCAGGGGTAGGAAGGAGGCATAAAAGGTGGAGGTGATGCAGTAGGGGACTCCTACTTTTAGTGGATGATCGGTACGCGGCGATATGTATGATGGCTCTGAAAATAATGAGGTTCGAAGTGCTGGGTTAGAGTGATAAATCTTGTAAAATAAGCAGAGGCGAGCTATTTTTCTACGAAAGGAGAGGTTGGGCAAACATAGAGACACTTTCGAGGTGACGCTGGCTGTACGGTGATAGTTAGAAAGTATAAAACGCGCGGAGCGATTTTGAATGGATTCAATGGATGATGCTAGGGATACGCCAGGGTTCCAGATAGAGCCTGCATATTCAAGTTTGGTGCGCACTAAAGTTTTATATAGGAGAAGTTTAAGTGAAACGGGGGCAAGGGAAAAGTTTCTTCTGAGATAGCCTAATAATCGATTAGCGTTGTTAGTGATATATTCGACATGGATGTTCCAGGAGAGATCGTTAGTTATATGAACATAGAGATATTTATAGGTTGACATAAAAAGCAAGGTGGAGTTATTAATGCAGTAGGAGGAACAAGTATCATTTTGACGGGACACTCTCATGGATCTACATTTAAAGGTGTTAAGTTCCATAAGCCAATTATCGCACCAGCGGGTGATGTTGTTAATATCGGTCTGAAGAGCAGGTATGTCAGAGTCGTTAATGATTTCCTTATAGATTACACAGTCATCAGCGAATAGGCTAACAGAAGAGGATACATGCGTGGGAAGATCGTTAATATATATAAGAAATAAAAGTGGACCTAATACGGAACCTTGTGGGACACCGGACTTGACACGTGAGGTTTAAAGCACGTAACTACAAATGGCTTTCATTCGCTCAATATTTCTTTTGGTGAAAGTAAAATTAATATATTACAAAGTGTAAACGTTATTGGTATAGACTTTAATCAGAATATTATGAGGGAGAAAACAATGCAGCATATATCTAAAAAAAAATTGTTGGTATAATTTACAAATATTGTGATATACTCGGACTCCCCATCTCGGTTTTGCTGCTCATCTATGATTCTTGTTATTTTTTTCAGAATAACTACTGTTTTTTTTTTCTTTTTTAGTTTGGAGAAGCACGACGTACACAAATCTTAAACAAATTCAAAGCCTGCAAAAATAATGTAATTCGTATTCTATGTCATGCTTCTGCGACAGTCACTCGAAGCCACTGTTTATAAATTTAACATAGTACAAATTCAGAGTTACTACAACTGGGAAACTTCCCTTTCTTAAAAAAAAATTAATGAAGAACAAATGAAAATATTTATTCAACAACAGCCAACTTTGGGCGAGGAGACGTGGTTCATGAAACCCGCTGTGTAGAAAAATTTATACTGCCGCACTCTAGAACAAACTTCGGAATTCAAATGCTAAGATACAAGCTCCCCTATCTTTTAAATCGTTTAGAAAAACTGGACATAGATAAAACAGGGTTAAAGTTGCACACAAAAAGATATAGATATCATGTGTACAACTACGAAAAATATACGCACGCTATTTATCTAGAGACCTGTCAGTGTTCGAAATACTTGCATTCAAAATGAATACGTACAGTCACGATCAGAAGTAATTGCAACACGGAAGCGGTGGCCCAACTGCATTGCAGCGCGATCTAGCCGCGCTCGTATGAACTGAGAGGAGACTCAGCGCATGTGTCCATGCCGGCGCTGACAGTCCCTCTGTACCAGTGTTGCGGTAACGCGTTACGTAACGGCGTTACCGGTAATGTCCTTTTTTGGTAACGTCGAATGTACTCGTTATTAAAGAGTAACGGGTAACGTGCTTACGTTACTATTTCGAGTAACGTAACGAAATTACGTTACGTTATTTAGGCTAGTAATTTATAACAGTTAAATCTGATTTTTTTGTGTGTTTTAAGCCCGTCATAACTTAGCCAAAAAATGCCGCTGTCCTCCACTTTGCTTTGACGTCGGTGCTATTCAGATTTCACGGCACACGCCACCTGCCAATTTTTTCACACTGCGGCTCGTCGATCTCGCTACCGTCACATTGGTTGAAGGCCGAAAGAGGTCCGGCTTCGGGTGGATTGGAAGATCCCTGCGTGAAGCTCGAGTTCTCGCTTCAGTTGTTGGGAAAGTAGAATGACACCTTCGTGTCATTCTTCGGTTTCGGACCGAAAACGGAGGAGGCACTTGAGCGATTGACCGCGCTAACAGAGCGTGTGAGTGGCTCTCACGCACCCACGTACATGGACATATTTAGCTATGGCGCTTACGCACATATCAAACGTCGAAACAGTCCAAGTGCTTTTAGTTCGTGAGTAATCAAGTAATCGCAATCAGTAACGTGCGTTACTTTTAGCCAAGAGTAACGGTAACGGTAATCGCGTCTACTTTTATTTGAGGTAACAGTGGTAACGCGCCATTTTAGCGAGCAATGAGTAACGTATCCAGTTACTTTTTTCGGTAACGCCGACAGTACCGCTCTGCACCGCTCTATCTATTTATTTTACCGGCGGTGCAGATAATCCTTTGCTGCTTCTCAGATAGAGCATAGGTCCGAAGTATAGGTCCGAAGTTTTATACATTTTCGAATCGTTGTTTGTTCTGTTGAACATAATATGTATTCATGTAGTTTCTTGACTCCCTGTATAGGTACGAAGTTTTATACACTTGTTTTGTTTCGCATCTTTGCTTTCATTTCATATTTTAGCACTCTTGCGTTTTTTTTAGCGTATTTCTCGCATCGTTCCTGACTTAGATTGAAAAAAGAAAATCACGTTTTTTTGTGTGGATCAAAAACTAGTCTTGTGGCTATGGATCGAGATGCCATTCACAGCATATGTACATATGAAATTTGCGAAATAAAAACCTTCTTCTTCTTCTTCTTCTAGCACTGCAACCGTGATGGCGCTGATAGCGTCCAGCAGCACGCTATCAGCACGCTCCCCGCAAGCGCGAACTAAAGAAACGGGTGCACTAGTATCAAGATCATCTGAAGCGGTTCGGTGCTGGTTCAATGACGCGGCAAACGCTAAAGGGGTGACGGATCGCTACGTAAAAGAGGTCTTTAAATTGTTCTCGAGTACATAGCAACGCCAGCTGCAGAAAATGACACGCAAAGTTGACAAAGACCATAGGTTCCAAGCAACGAACCGCGTTTTATTTTATTTTTGTCAAGATAAGATATTAAAGAGCATATTAAAGTTATATTAAAGAGATATTGTAGACATCAAAGAGCGTGGGAAGCGTGCCCGCTGTCAGCTATCAGCGCCATCGGAGACGTAGCGTTGCGTCCCAGAAGCGGTAAAGAACGATTCGAACCGCCGGTAAAAGGAATGAATCGAGAGGAGCGGAGAGGCCATCGGCGCCGGCATGCATGCATGCGCATAGTCTCTTATCAGTTCCCACGAGCGCGGCTAGATCGCGCTGCAATGCAGTTGGGCCACCGGTCCCGTGTTCCAATTACTTCTGATTGTGACTGTACGTTACAAATATTGTGTGTTAATTCGTTTCTCTTATATTTAATGTCTAATTCTGTCCAGCTGTGTGTTACCTTATTTTTCCTGATCTGATGTTGCTGTGGGTTTTGGGGGAGGCAGAGGTATTTTCAAACAAGGACTGGGTGTTTTTTTTTCTCCCTCCCCTCTCCGTTTTGGAGAAATATAAATGATTTGAATTGAATTGAAATTGACTCAGAAATGCTAAGCATTTAGAGCGCATTTGGGATGACATCAGTGTCACGTGACACTGAGTTGTCATCAAGGCTGCTTCACAGTCAGGACGCGAAAAGCCCGGTCTTGGGCTTATACATGATACAAAAGACAGTCTGCATACAGATTCGAACGCGAGATCACCCCGAGGTTCATGGTTCGTATGCCGCATTACAATGAGTTCAAGGAGAAAACTTGGGACGCGGCATTCGAACCACGGATATTGCGGTGACTCGTGTTTACAGACTGCCTTTTTGTATCATTTGTGAGCAGAGTTACCACGGCTTTACTAATGTCTCCCTTTATGTGGTAAAGTATAAGATACTTGCATGTGCATTTATATACATATTTATATATATGCAGGGTGTTTCACGACAGGTGGACAAATTCGATATTGTGAAAACTAGGCGTCGCAACAACAAAAAGGTTTGTGTCGTTTTGGTTCTGGTCTAGGGGCCTATTGAAGAAAATGATTAAAGTCGGGGATAATTAGATTGTTAATTATTTTGCGTAATTAACTTTTTAATATTGGCTTTAAGGTTATGGTTTCAATTAGAAAATTGCTCAGCATGATCAAAAACCTGAAATCAACAAATTGTAGAACGATAGAAGGCACGTGAAGCATTTTACGGCCTTCTGAAAAAACGCGCCAATTCGACGGGTTTTTAAGTTTCGGTTTCTTATCGGAGCGCATCTCGGCCAACGGCGGCACCGCACCCCGTGGAGAAATAGTGCACCCAACCTCTGCTGCGCTGTCATCGCGCGACGCAGCAGAGGCTGGTTGCACTATCTCTCCACGTGGCGCGGTGCCGCCGGGGCTGAGATGCGCTTCGATAGGAAACCGAAACTTAAAAACCCGTCGAATTTGTGCGGTTTTTTCAGAAAGCCGTAAAATGCTTCGCGTGCCTTCTATCATTCTGCAATTTGTTGATTTAGGGTTTTTGATCATGCGGAGCAATTTTCTAATTGAAACCATGCCCTTTAACACAATATTAAAAAAGTTAATTACGCAAAAATAATTAACAATATAATTATCACAGACTTTAATAACTTTCCTAAATAAGCCCCTGGCTCAGGACCAAAACGACGCAAGCCTTTTTTTGTTGCGACGCGTAGTTTTCGGAATATCGAATTTGTCCACATTTCGTGAAACACCCTGTATATATATATGTAGGGTTGTTCGTTTTCGGGTAAAACCCGAGTTTACCCAATTTTTACACCCCGAACATGTTTCGGGAGAATCGGGTTAAACTCGATTTCTCCCCGAATTCCAAAACTACAAAACCAACATATTTATTTTTACGCCGCACTGAGTTTGCGGTGCACATGCGCTAGCTACCCTACCTCGGGACAACAGCGACCTATAGTTCATTTCGCAAGCTGCGTGCAGCACTCTGGACGCCACACGACTCTCACCCAACTGCCCAACAAGCGCGCCTAACTCACCGTGACATTCTACGGAGGCCGGCTGGGGAAAAGCGACAATAGGCGTTGGGGCCTCGGAGGACATTGCCGTCCACACGCTGTGCAGGTGGAGCCGCCTCTGCACGCCACGTGGCTTCGGCCCTGCTGCACGCAGCTTTGAAAATGCACTACCAATCCCCCTTCGACCGCTGAGGTGTCGACGTCCAACACAGGTCTCTCGGGTAGCATGGCCATCTCGCTGGCCATGCTACGAACAACGTCCGAGCCAGTCAGTCACGTAAAAAGATCGGGAAAACTTAACATGTTTATTTCATAGCGACATATCTGATCGAAGACAACCGTCCCTCGAACGGTCAGGGTTTTTGTTGAGACCTGAGGGAAAGGAGGATTCTGTGGGCAGTGCTTTCCTTGAAGCGACCGACGGCAATCGGAGCTGGAAACTCCCGATGTCTCCCCGATTACCAGCTTGAAACAGACCTCAAATTTTAACGCCGTTAGCGTTAAAGAGCTCGTAATACGCTCCTATATAAAAAACAAACAAAAAACATTGAATGTATTATTGAGTATATTTGTAAATTTAACCCGAAAAAACCCGAATTTCCGAATGTTTTCACAAAAAACCCGTTTTCTCCCCGATTATGCGGTTAAAAAATAGCACCCGATTTTTACCCCCAAATTTAAAAATATATAAAACCCGAAAACGAACAACCCTATATAATATATACAGGGTGTTTTTTTAAGCTTAACAGATTTGTTTAAAAAAAGCCGTGAAAGTTAAACTTATGCCGCTTCTGGAAGTCAGTTATACGGCCAGGGGGACATATTATAGGGGGCTAATCGTAACGATCAGTCGGCTAATTAATTAAAATTCGTTAATTAACTTTTTAATTAATGGAAATAGACATATGGTTCCAATTAGGAACTTGCTCAGCGTCGTCCAAAACCCCTAAATCAGTCATTTTCAGAAAGACTTTTGAGCGCGTGAGAAGCGTAGTAGTGCACTGAAGTTACCGCTCGTGGAGCAGGTACAAAGCTAGAGGTTGCGATGAGGCGCCCGCGCGATTTTTCCGTCTCTTCTCTAGCCCCAGCCTTGTACCTGCTCCACGAGTGGTAACTTTAGTGTACTACTACGCTTCTCACGCGCTCAAAGACTTTCTAAAAATGACTGATTTAGGGGTTTTCGATGACGCTGAGCAAGTTTCTAATTGGAACCATATGTCTATTTTCATTAATTAAAAAGTTAATTAACGAATTTTAATTAATTAACCGACTTATCGCAACGATTAGCCCCTATAATATGTCCCTCTAGGCCGTATAACTCACCTCCAGAAGCGGCATAAGTGCAACTTTCACGGCTTTTTTTTAAACAAATCTGTTAAGCTTAAAGAAAACACCCTGTATATACACAGGGTGTTCAATTTTAATTCGAACAGATATATTACAAAACATCCGTAAAAGATGCACCAATACGGTTTGTGCGAGTGAGTTATACGCCCAGGGGGACATTATGTGGGTGGCTAATCTTTACGATAAGTCGGCTAATTAATTAAAATTCTTTAATTCACTTTTTAATTAGCGAAAATAGACATATGGTTCCAATTGGAAACTTAGAGAGCGTCATCGAAAACCACTAAATCAACTCTTTTAGAACGACTTGAAGCTCGTGGGAAACTCGGGGCGCGCCAAAGTTACCACTTGTGAAGCAGGCGCAAAGCCAGCAGTGGCGGAACGCGGATGATTAGATCATTATCGCGTTCCGCAACTGTAGCTTTGCGCCTGCTTCACGAGTGTTAGCTTTGGCGCGCCCCCGAGTTTCCCACGAGCTTCAAGTCGTTCTAAAATCGACTGATATAGTGGTTTTCGATGAGGCTAAGTAAGTTTATAATTGAAACCATGTGTCTATTTTAACTAAAAAAAAATAAAAAAATTGGGTTGTGTGTATGTTTATACAGCCTGGAACTTGGTCTGCCTCAACGGGCGACGAGTCTCCCAGCTGTAGATGAGCAATTTAGCCAGTGCAGTACCACCGCTAGCCTTGGGGTCTTTAACGTGCACCACGCAGTATGTGATACACGACCGCACGCCGGTACGATGCTCATCCAGATCGAAACGGGCAGAGGTGGGGATTGAACCCAGGATCCTATTTTAACTAATTATATATATAACGAGTGTTTTACCGAAGACTGACAAAAGTTTATAAAATTAGAGTATTCCAGGTAAAAATATAATTTTTTCGCGACCGCATTACTCGTGGTGGCGGACGTCATGAAAATGCACGATATTTACTAAGTAGCTCGTTAATTAAATAAACGACTAATCAACTTTTTAACTAGTGAAAATATACATGTCGTTCCAATTAGAAACTTGCTGAGCGGCATCGGAAACCGCCAAATCATTAATTTTCAGAAAGATCTTGGGCAGGTGGGAAGCGTAGTAGTGCGCTAAACGTACCTACCACCCGTGAAGCAGGTATACAAGGCTGGGGCTCTGATAAGAGACCGAAAAATCGCGCGGGCGCCTTATCGCAACCGCTAGCCTCGTTGAACCTGCTCCACGAGTGGTAGCTTCAGCGCACTACTGCGCTTCTCACGCGCTCAAAATTTTTCTGGATTGATTTAGTGGATTTCGATGACGCTCAGCAAGTTTCTAATTGGAACCATGAGTCTATTTTACCAACTGAAAATATAATTAGCCATTTTTAATTAATTAGCGAACTAATTAGTAAGTGGCGCATTTTCTAACGTCCGCCACCACGAGTAATGCGGTCCCCAGAAAATTATCTTTTTACCTCGAATACACTCATTTAAGGAATTTTAGTCAGTCTTCGCTGAAACACCCAGTATATATATATATATATATATATATATATATATATATATATATATATATATATATATATATATATATATATATATATATTTATACACAGTAACAACATTCGACGGATTCGCGCGATAATTACTCGGAGGCTTGTCGCGAAAACTCAACCAACAATTTCAGTGTTAAAGTGCCGCGAAAAGGCACGGGGTATGTACTCATCGTGTTCGAGAGACGCGGGCGCTGTCCCTTCGCAATCAATGCCGCACGCATCGCCATGGTTACAAAACACATCGACCGCATTCTACCGGGCGGCGCGTGATTCTTCACATCGAACTGTGTGTATAGAGTCACAACGTCCGCATAGCCAAGGAACATTTGCTTCGACGAGGAATAAAGACTCGGGCGCTATTCGCGCGGGGGCGCGCTGATTAATGTTCGCAGCGAATGTCCGTGTACGCAAAAAGACAAATACATGGGACCAGCCACGACGACAAGAGGCATCGTGTTTTGTCCTTCGCACAATTTACATTTCTGGTGCGTGTGTAGTCGGTGACAGGCTAAGAAAAGTTTTCTGGCGGGGGGAGGAAGCAAACGGAATGCTGAAGAGAGGAGGAGGTTTCCCCCTCTCCTTCCAGCATTTCGTCCGACGGGAGGAGGGGGAGGTGAGAAGGGGTACTCGCGACTCCAACTAACTATAGGTGGCGCCACTCATTTTCCAAAATGGCGGTTTTAGTGAGGGTCGGAGATTCGTGCCGCTGTTGAGCCTGTCTAGTGTGCTGGCTTCACTGAGCGACACAAATTATTTCTAGTAATACGAGGAAGCTAGGGTGTTATGAGCGCAGGTCACCTCTTCACCCTGAAAACAAGAACGGTGTTTAGCGTAATATTTACGCAAGATGCGCGTTTTAATTTTTGAGCGAAACCGAAACTAACCTCTTTTTGGTTTTAATTTCTCGATATAGGTATTAATTTCGGATTTTTTTCATAACTCAAGATGTGTCTCACATCGTAATTATTTAGTTAGAGAAGTTGTTCGCGGAAACTTTATTTTGTGCCATACATATTCGATCCAGGCTGATATTTGTAGTTGTAATTGTTGAAGAAGTCAGTGCTGATATTTTTGCGTTCTCACTGCCTTTTCTCGCTCAAATAATTGTCATCGGAAATAATGAACTGCGGGCCTTTTAATGGGTGTTTGGGTATTTAGATGATTATTTGGTTCAACATTATTCTCAGCACAAGATAATAGAATAATTCCAAGTTTTACGATATGTCCACAAAACGTATAAATGAATAAACGCTGTTCTCAATGCAACAGCCCAAAGACTCAATCCGAGTCAGACAGCTGAAGTGTGTGTGTGTGTGTGTGTGTGTGTGTGTGTGTGTGTGTGTGTGTGTGTGTGTGTGTGTGTGTGTGCGTGTGTGTGTGTGTGTGTGTGTGTGTGCGTGCGTGCGTGCGTGCGTGCGTGTGGTGTGTGTGTGTGCGTGCGTGCGTGCGTGTGTGTGTGTGTGTGTGTGTGTGTGTGTGTGTGTGTGTGTGTTTTATAGCAACGCGCGACGCTTAAAACTTTATATTACATCCAGTGTTTGACTGTTTTTTTTAATCTTGATAACGATGTCAGAGTTTTTCATATTCTAAAAAGAAAACAAAATTATACCTTTCTGGAAAGACTATTATGTTTAAATGGCGTATTTTAGTGATCTTGGCGTTAATTGGGGGCATACATTGCCGCGATTTGTATTCATAATATTAATAATAATATTAAAATTCAGATATTTTAATACGTAATTTTTCAAGCTCTAATATAATTTGTTGCTTATGATCTAATTTGAAACGCGCGAACAAATATGACAATCAAAAGTGTGCTAATTATCATCACTAGTGTCAATTGCAGCAACTTTAATTACCAAGTAATAAAATAAAAATAGTCTAAAATCAATGAAAACATTCTAGCTAATGTGAGAAATTCATGTAAAATTACATTATTGTGGATAAAGTATATTTTGCTATAATGTTGCGACTTTTAACAGATCGGCAAAACGTCCCAAATCGCCGCCAATATCCTTCAAAACCAAAAGCCCAGAAATAAAAAAAAAATTTTTTGTAATTATTAATTTTTTTATAACATTTAGTTACTTGCATTTTTACGCTCCGTCGTTTTGCCAATCTCAGCCTTTCAAGTTCGAAGGAACGCCCACCTGCTTGCACGTCTGCTCACTGCAGCACGTTTCGTTGGCGTTGGAAGCCGGTGAAACAGTAGTGAGTTTTAGTATTGCGTACACGAGCGAACGCAAGCGCTGTGTGTTTGCGTTAGCTTTGCGTGTTACACACTGCGCGTGCGTGGAGCCGAAAATTGCGGTCTTGGATACCGCATGGCGATAAGGCGCACGCACAACGTGGGGCGCGCAACTCGAACGCAAACGCACACCGCTTGCGTTTGCTTCTATGCGCAATACTAAAACTCTCCAGTAAGGTACAATCCCATACCGGCTGCAGCACTACGTTGGGACAGTGAAGAGTGTTGTTTGCATTCGGAAACGACATTTCGCGAGCCATGATCGCGCGCAGTTTCGCCGTGCCCGCTGAGCAGGAGAATCGGGGGACCCTCACTAGAGCGCTTCCCGTTTCCGCCGCGGGAGGGCGAGCGCCAAGCTGGAGACGCGCATACCCTCCCTCAGTACCCTTCCCTCCTCCTCCTCAAGAGCTGCGCTCTAATTCGGCCTTACAGTGTGTTGTAAACGTCTTTCAATTTTTCTTTTTTTTGCTTATGATTGGTTTGGCGATGGTGCAACATGTACAGACAACATATTCCATGATGGTGCGTTTTTGACGCTATTTGATCGGTCCCATCACCTCGTAGCGTCGGCTGCGTCTAAACTTCATGTGAAACAAAGTATAATCATCAAAATTCCTGTGGAAGTCAGTTTTTCCCCCTTAAAAAATAACATTTATGTTTTAGCACCCTAATATAAGCTCCTGGTGGCAGCTACAGAGAGGCACAGCCCATACAGCTAATCTCGGCCGACCTTGCACGTTCTAGTTCGTTTTGTCCAAGACTACATGTAGTTGCCAATTAAACACGTGAACAGTAACGTGACGCATGAACCCGTCGGAAGGTACCGTCATACCTCCAAACCGGAGCATGTAGAAATGAGCATTTTTTTTACATAAAGGCGGCACCTAGTGGCGGGCGCACGAACTAAGGCTGGAGGAACTTCCTTGCTGGGGCTTGGAGAACAGCCGACGCAAGTTGCCAGATGCTCGTTCAGGCTCAGAACGTGCATCGACTCTTCTTCGACGAACTATGCCGTCTGTTCGCCTGTCCCCGTCTCATCCGAAGATGATGTGAGCCTCCGCCACTGAAGGGGGGGGGGGGGGAAGCTCGCGCGTGCACAGTACACGCATTGGAAATAGGTGCATCGGTTCCCAGTCAGCGATGCTTTTCTCGTGTTGAAACAAGCGAGTTGTATAGAGAGAAAATTTCACTCACGAGAACTCTAACGGCGGGACGTTTTCTCGCAGTTATTCGCGGCTTCCTTTCCGCTGGCACCTCTGCTGGCGCTGCTGTACAACATGTTTGATCTTCGCATCGACGCCAATCGTCTGCTATGGCTCAACAGAAGACCAGTGGCCTTCAGGGACGACGACATCGGTACGCGTTACGAGCGTTTTGCAGCAAATCTATCCTAGAGCTTGTCTTCGAATGTCGATATCTGAAATCTCTTCACGTATCGTTATTTTCTTTGAAGTCAATAGACCTTTCCCAAAAGTTCATCAAGCAACACTTGCGGCCCCCATAGTTTGGGGCATCGCTTCCTGCGCGGAGCGTGCGACTACCAGAGTTCACGCTGAACGCTGAGGCAGCACTCCTGTCTAATGTATGATCAAAACATGGCAGTCTCGGAGCAGCTACTGGAGAGCGCGCACTTGAGGAAACTATAAAGAAACTACTACGGCCCATTCAAAGTTTTGTCGAAGCGGATTATGCAATGAGGTCGTTAGAATAACCAAAAGACACGGTACTAAGGAAAGGAAAGCACAAGATAGGTTTCTATTGTCCTTCGAGGGTAAATAATAGAGCAGAAACATAGTTAAGCAAGGATGAAAATCCCTCTGACTTTCTTCTCGCGCTCTTCGGTGGTTATCGTCTCTTCTCGGTATCGTGAATTAACACAATCTTTTCCGGAAGGTCGTTCCACTCAATCACGGTTTTAACAAAGAATAAATTGGCAAAAACTGTCAGTTCTATAACTGGGTACAGCAACCTTTTTAAAATGAGTGCAACGGGAGAAGACGTTGGATGGCTCCGAAAGATAAGCGGCTTTATCAATCCCTGTTTTGTTGTAAAATACACGATGTAAGCATTTTTAATCTTAATTTTTTTCTTTTACATTCGAGTGCTTCTCATCCCAGCAAAGTTTTAATTTCTGTAACACTCCATAAGGATCATAGTTATTAAATACAAAGCGCGCTGCCTGATTCTGAGTTTTCTCAAGTTTGTTTATAAGAAAGTCGTGATATGGGTCCCACACGAAGCACGCATAATCTAGGATCGTTCTCACTAAATAAAGGTAGAGTGTTTCTTTAACGTAGGGTGACGCAGATCTAACATTTCGACGGATAAAATAAAACATTCTTCTCGAACATGATTGTAAACCTGAGACTGGGGCATGAAAGAGAACACAACAGAAGGTAGAAAAAGAGGAGGCAACGTCTCAATGTTCAACTTACACCAGCTCGCCTGCACTCTGACTATTTCTTCATTCTTCTCGCTTTTCGTAGTGTTCGTTCTGTATGACGGTTCCATTTTAGGGAGACTGTAAATAGCACTCCCAAGTGAACATACTCAAGTACAGTACTTAGGACGGTGCCGTTGATTAGGTAGCTTTGGAAGACGTGTGGATGACTTCTAGAAAAACGTATATTATTACATTCATTCAGATTTAAGTCATTTTCCACTGTCTACACTCCGTGCTTATGTCAGTTTGCGGTATGGCATTGTCGTCTGACGAGTTTATCTGCCTGTATAATATGCAGTCATCGGCGAATAGTTTAAGATGAGACTACATTTTCGGTGATATCATTTATGCCTATAAGAAAAAATAAAGGCCCTAAGACACGTCCTTGTGGCGCTCCCGAAGTAACCAGAGTTGGTGTGGATGTACTACGATTTAGAACAACGTTCTCGACTTCTAAATAATTTCGCATCCAGTTCAGAACGTTGCGACATATGTTTAGCATAGCTAATTTATGCAATAATAGCTGATCTGGAACCGTGTCGAAAGCTTTGCTAAAATCTAAGAACACGAAGTCAACATATTTCCTGTTATCCAATGATCTGGATATCCGATGATAAAATTCTGCCAACTGTGGATTGCAAGAATACCCGCTACGAAAAATGTGCTTGGGGGGGAAAAGAAATGCCTCGAATCTAAGAAGGTTACTAATAATGTGTTGAAACAGTTTACATGAGATCGATGTTAATGAAATAGGGGGATAATTTTCAACATTGGCGTTAGATCCGAATCTAAAAACAGGTGTGACGTTTGTCACCTTCCAATGCATTGGAACCATCTCTGTCTTCAAAGATTCACTGAATATAACAGAAAGATACCGCGCCGCAGGTTTGCTTCACTTAAGAAAGATAGGAGAAATACTATCAGGTCCAGCGGCCTTGGTAGCATCAATTCCGCGCAGAAACTTCACAATACCGTTCATGTCAATTGTAATTTTGGTCATAACGTTCTGCCATGTAAAGTAAGCCACAGGAGCTGCTTTGTACGGAGACTCATTAAAACGGACTTACAGCACGAGTTCAAACATTCAACTTTGGCGTCAAAGGACTTCGGAGGACAGACGATGGTTAAATATAAACAATGCCCACAAATATGTTCATTGAAGAGAGCCACTGAAATTGACTCAAAGTGTATTTGCAGGGATGTGGTTCCACCTGTTCGGCTTCATCAACGCGTGCGGCGTTGTGAGCAACGCTTTTCTCATCGCGTTCACATCCACGTTCGGCAAGAACCTCAAGAACGACTACAGGCGCTTCATCTTTATCATTGCCTTCGAGGTAAGCTGCACAAGTTACGAAAGCTTCTTGATTAACGCTTTCTTAATGCCTCACAACGTAGTACCAAGATAATGCACTGCAGGTTTGCAAAAAAAAAAAAAGCGCCGTTGCGGTTGTTAATTTACCAGACAAACTTCAAGGGTATAAAGCAGTAGCGTACCCTAAGCCCCCCCCCCCCCCTAAAAAACAAAAATCTACATTTCAGCCATTTTGGCCACCGTGTCCTTCCGTGCCTAAGCGAATAGAGACACTTATTCAAAGAAAAACAAATAATGTATATTTAGGAAACATATAAACATGTAGGGCAAAGACAACACAACCCCCTTTTTCAAAGAATCTATCCACGGCTTGTTTTAAACTTCAGCGGATGGACCGCGAAACGATTTGCCCACGAAGCCAGAAAGCGTTGTAAAACTTAAGGGGCTTGATTCCCGAGCAGATGATGGAACCAAAGAATCTACAAGAGAGGCTCGAACTGGAAAGTACTGATGCTCATCTTCTGGTCAAAAAAACAAACAAAATGAACTGACCACTCTGCTTTCAAATTTTAAAGTGCGGGTTTTGAATGACATTTTATGACTTGATGAACTTAATCAACTGGGGTGCAACATGGATGGACGAATACGACAGAAACCTATGAATCCGGGGGCAGCTTGTGCTATATATCGATCACCAATGGCGCCACCTGACAAAGTGCATATATTCCCAATAATTCCTTTAGAGAGACACGGCAAAAGGAAATAAAGGGTATAATTTGTACTTTGAGACTGTATGACAAAGCTTGAAGTCCCGAGGACTCTGGAACAAATACAATGCACACCTCGTCATCTGCTACCAACGATAAGGAGAGCAAACGACAGACTGGTATAAAGGGCTGATTCTGGACGATTTTGGTGTTTCCAGCACCTCGTGTTCGGCGTCAAGTTCATCCTGACCCTGGCCATCCCAGACACTCCGACAGCAGTCAAGAATGCCAAACTCAAGGTGAGCCAACAAAATAGACAAAACCTTCTTTACTCTGACGAGGCAACGAGCTTCCTTAGTTGAGAAAGCGCCTCGGCAACATCAACGCACTCGCAACGGGAGCGTCCAATCAGTGCACGTAGTCTTGCGTGTTTAAGATCCAGAAGTGCGTGTACATATTCGTAATGAGAAGTTTGGGTATCGCCGCTTGGTGGAGTTTTATCACAACCAAGAGTGAGGATACTTCAACTTCCTCTGCTGGTGCAAGCACGTGCAAGGCCAAGCTTCTATGCACTATGAAAATTAAAACATAACCGCGTGCGTAGCACGTGCACTAACCATAGTGGGGAAAATAAAAGTGCCCCTCACGAGCTTCCCACCTGTAGGCCCGTTGCTCTCGGGAAGGGGGCGCGAGCGCGTCCGCAACACGCGACCATGTAATGCTGGTTGCAACTTGCATCCACGCAATACGACCATAAAAGAGGAGCTGTAACATTCTATTATGCACGAGCCACGTTCGAACACAAGCGTCTGTCAGCATGTCCATGCGCGGTAATAAAACGTCTAAAAAACTAAAATAAAAGAAAAAAGAAATTATGCAGCTCGCGACCTCAGCGTCCCGTCAGTCAGTCAGAAATTGTTTATTGGCCATAAGAAAGGGGAACGGGAGGAGGGCGTCGGTGACTACGCGATCTGGACGCTGGCACGAACGAAAAGGGGAGGGATTAAATGAAGATCTCTAACTTGGCCTCGTAGATGAAATCCAGGAGGCCGGTTAGAGCTCTTCTTTGGTCGTCCTCGGATCCAGGAGGGTGAGTCCACCCTTACAGAAAGCCGATATCTGCAGGGTCGGTGCTTGGTCCTGGCTTCACTTGATTTAGAGCACTCCCACAAAATGTGGTGAGTGTCGACCTTTCTTTTCCCATGTTGCACCTGGAGCAGATTCCACACTTGGTTCCTTTGCTCCACAATGCGATGCGGGCAGGCGTGAGAGTGGTGTCCTTGCGTACTTTTGTAAGGAGTACCTTAGCCCGTCTGCCGAAACCTCTGAGAGGTGGATCTGCATTCGGGGGGAAGTTTTTCCCAGAGTGTTGTTCTGTATAGACCTATGCCCTATTACCCAAGCATCAAGGAGAATGCAGGAATCGGTGTTCCACGCGCCGCACGTGCTGGCCTCACGGCAGTAAATTTTCCAAAGAAAAACCTAAAACAAATTGTATCTTGCACGCGCGTTCGTCAACGCTTTATTTTGGTTATTTACTTCGAATATTTTATACGGAGAAGGCGTGCGCGTGTGGCGCGTGGAACACCAATCCCGCATTCTCCTTGATGCTTGGGTAATACAGCAAATGGTCTATTGGTCCTCAATCTGGGCCCGTTCTTCGTCCGGGTCATATTACTGAGGGTTGTGGCCGGCCGGATCCTGATCACAGGCGGGGGCGTAGCCACAGTCGTGTGTGTATGTGTAGAGGGACGGCACCAGCATAGCGGAGAGGAAAAGGGACGCGCGAGCTAACTGGTGTACTTCATTGTACTGGATGCCTGCGTGCGCTGGGATCCAGGAGATTTTTTGATGGCCGTTCCCTTCTGAAGGTGTCGGGTCTTGATTCTTGATTGCCCGAACTATTTGGCTCGAGCTTTCTGTTTTTCGACATTCTGTGACTGCGTCCTGTGAGTCCAAGAAGTCTCGGAGCTTGCGAGGTAGCGGGTTTCCTGAGTTGAGGGTGGTTTCGAGGGCGTGTTGAATCGTTGTAAGTTCGCCCCCTTTGGTGGACGTGTGTGTTGGGAGTGCAATCGTGGTCGAGGAGCCGAGAGCCGGAAAGAAGACTGCTGCAGTCTTAAGAAAACCGGGGAGTCTTGCGCGGCTGTGTCGGTGTAGGCAACCATGATTTGAGTGGGATCGGTTCAGGTCTCAACCATTTTGGAGTGCCCTTTTGCGATTCGCGCTTGCTGTTGGGAGTCACCTTTTCAGGCAGTGGGTTTGTTTTCGGTTATGTCCATGTGATCCTTAAAGGGGCCCTGCAATCATATTTAAGCGTCTACTTTTTTCTGCGGTTTCCACGTCTCTTGGGGTTCGGGCAAGCCAGCGGGCACGGAGAGAGTAATTAAATATCGGTGCGTCATATTTTAACCGAACGACGCGGAAACCTCCTCCACCGACGGGGGCGACCCGCGGTATCGAAAGCGCGCGATATGTGACGTCTTTGGTCTTGGGCTTACTACTGGTCTGAGCCGCTAAAAGCTTCTTTTTAGTCGAAATACAAAATATAAGTGGCGCGAACCGTTTAATTTATTTATAAAAGTAGTTTTTGTTCAGTATTTTAGATCAGAAAAGAAACAAATGCAGTTTAAAAAGTACGGAAACAAGAAATGACCCGTCGACATACCCGCCACCAAGCGGTGGAAAAGGCGGCGCATACTAGAAAGGTGTAGTGGGATCAGGCGGCGACGACCGGCGAGCGTAGAAAGGTCTTGGACGTTCCCGGCGGCGCAGCGGTCGAGGATCCGACCGGTTCCGAGTGTTCCGAAGGCCTTCGCGAGCAGGTTTGTCGTGCGGTTTCGCCGTTTGGCGGTATGGCAGCGCGAGGTGGCTCCAGTTCTGAACTGATCTTTACCCCGTGTCTGCTGTTGTTTGTGGCTAATGAAGTGTCATGCCGAATTAGTGTTTAATCTCGGAGCAAATGCAATGCGAGCCGCCCTGGCCGCCCGCTTCATACAGCCTATCCAGAACATGCTCTAGTGGCGCCCTCTCGAGCCGTCGACACGGAGTGCGGCTGCCGTGAGCGCTCGCTGAGCTCACTACCCCTCCTCTAGTTCCCGGCCACTCAAGCAACCAAGGACGTCATGAAGGAGGTTATTTTTTGCTTGTTTTTGTAATTTTAATTTGCCTATAACTTTTAAACAAAAGCGAAATTCGAAAAAAGAAAAGTTTCATTAAGTTACTACGTTCAGTGCATTCAGGTTCGGTGCAAATTAAAAACCAGTAAAAAGCCCTTGCAGGGCCCGTAAATTAAAAACCAGTAAAAAAGCCCTTCGGGAAGGTCGAAGGCCTTCTGTTGCGCACAAGAGAAGCTTGAGGATCTCCCGTCCTTGATTGGAGTGTTTGAGACGCTCGCCATCTGCAACTGTGATGGCGGCCATGGTATCGTGAAGCGAGTTAATCTGTGCGTGTTCCCTTAGTTTCCCAAGCGGGGTGAACCTAGGGAGGCCCGTGATGATTCTCATGGCTTGGTTGTTCAGGGATTCCAGATTTTGCCACTGTGCCTTGGTGAGTCTGTAGTGTCGTTGTTCACCCCGGGGATGGAGGGGGCGCCTTGTTTTTTTAGAATGCTTTGGGCGTTTGTTCTTCCTCTTGGTCACTTCTCTGAGCTTTCTGGCAATTTCTCACCTTTTTTTTTTTTTTGGCATTCCTTGCCAGTTGCCAGGTGTCCGGTCTTTCACATCTGGCAAAAGCCTCCGGCTCCGCGCATACGTTGCAGTTCCCCTTTCATCTTGAGTTTCCTCGTGTGACCTTCCGCACGATCCGCAGACCGCATCTCCGGGGCATATGTGATTTGTAGCCAATAACCCGACAGTTACTGCAGGTTACTGTCTTCAGTCTTTTTTGGTGGATGTGCATAATGCAGCAGGCGTATTTTACGAACCTCGGAAGTTGGTTTCCTTGGAACGTAATGAGCGCCGTGCGACCTTTCTCATGAGACGGACAGCTACAGTGGTGTGAGTGTCAGATTTGAGCTTGGCCCTGAGCGAAGTGTCTTCCTCGTCCGGGTCTACTTCGTACATGACACCTCTGATCTGGTTTTCTCCCATGGCTCGAAAGCCTTGAGCCGGGATGGGCGGATCGTTTGGGATCGGTATTTCCGTCACGCTCAGCAAGAGGCGGGCACTCGATTCTAGCGCTGTTCTGGCTGAGATTGTGTTGCTGTCTTTAGAAACTTTGTATGAGGCCTCTTGTAGCTTGCTGCCAAGACCTTTCGAGAACGCCTCATGTGTGACTCTCTTGGGGATAGACATGAGGTTTCTTTCAGTTGTTTGTCTGATCGTAATGGCGTAGTGTGATGACTGACAGCCTTTGAGCGTGGGTTTGCCTTGAAATCCCTCTGTAGTGTGGCGAGCTCTTTTCATCGCTTTTTTTGAAGTGGCAGTTGACCCCGAAGGTTCGTCTTCTGCCTCTAGCAAGTCTTTCGATGTCGGCTAGCTTGTTAACGCAGCAGATGTTTCGCGTGACGCCATTGGTTGCGCAATAGTCGTTTTCTCCCCTACGGTGGCGTATCCTTCTCCAACTCCCTCACTGCGAGGTATTGACTCCAAGATGGTAGAATTTTCTTTAGGCTTAGCTTTCTTAGCTTTTCATATCCTTGATTTTCTGGTTTTTCGCTTTGTTTCTGTCGAAAGAAGTTCGTCTAAAACTTGCAGAAGCGCAGATCTAAGTTCATCTTTTGATGTTGTATTTAAAGCCTCCTTTAGGATGAACCTCAGTTGCTTGGCTATACCTTGCGGTGCTTGGGAGCGGGACCGGAGGGCAGTGGTGGAACTGAAAAGTGCTGATGTGGAGCAGCTTTGTAGCAAGAAAAAACGGGCTTTGGAGCAGAGATTCCGACTTTTGGAGCAAACAATTTTGAGCTTTCATGTCGGAAAATGTTATACAATCTTTTCGAAAGTTAGCCTGTGGAAAAAACTGCAGTTGGAGTGTAGGGAGACAAAAGTGTTATACCTACAGGGGACCTGGCCTCTACAGATATTTATTTATTTATTGAAGAATCGGTAATTTTGTAGATGTCTCAATTAATGCTCATTCACACTGCCCCATTTTCTTAAGTTAAGTTACGTTAGGTATTGACCTCGAGATTCAGATTGAACTGTGTGGAAGCGTGCTTTTGTTCATCCATGGTTCTCTGTGAGGCACGTGTTGATTCTATCTGTCCGCAATGTGGGTGGAGAAAAAGCATCCATACTAACGGCACAGATTACGGGCAAGGGTACAGAGCACGAGCTCTAAGCAGTTCATTCCAGTGCGCGAGCGCTACATTGGCGCCTCCCCATGGCTTCGGCCTCGCGTGCCTAGCATTCGTTTTGCTCCAAGTAAGTGTAAAACAAAGCGTAGTTCTGCTTTTCCCCACATGAGCCGTGTCGATCGAATCTCGAGGCAAATAAGTCACCGAAACATTCGTGTCTCGAATGTCGCGTGCCATGCTCTCTCCTTGAACCGGTAGCCTCGCTTAATATGAAGCACAGAGGTCCCGGTGACTTCAACGCAATATTTCGTAACGTAACTTAGCGTAAGAAAATGGATTTTCCGGGCTATAAGGAGTGTTCACTGGGCGCAATATTTGTGGGTGCTCTCTAGAGCGCATGCTGAGAACAAGCCCCCAATAATAGGCTGCTAAGACCGGCCATTTTGACGGTGTGGAATGCACGTTGCAAAAGAACCCTGGAAGCTAGCCATCAGCACGCGCTCAGCAGTCGCGCACACAGCTATGGCCGCCAGTGAATACTTCCTATTAGCGATGTGCGCGGCCAAAAGCGTCGCTGTGGTCAGCTTCCCTAAGCAAAGCGCGCTTGTATGAGGCACTCTACTTTCCACGATTGGCCAAATCATGGGTATATGAGCACTGTCGGATTGTCAACTTTGACGGTGTCAGTTTCGGATTGCGATGGCTCCTAGCTTCTACTGTGCTTTTAAACACACCATCGAACTCGTCGTCGCACCCGATGGTAAGTAGCCAGAATAACAACTGGTGACGTCACGGCGAGGCGAATCCCAGTCGTGACGTCACGGAGGGAAACCATAAGAGGGCGCCACCGAAACATCTCGGCGCTAATAGTCCCCACTCGGTGTATAGTCCTCAGAAACCAATCAAGACCGAAAAAGAAGTTCTTGCTTAGATAGCCCGCACCAGTGCGTGCCCGCACACCATGCATAGTCCGCACCTGGAGCTTAGTCGACAGGAAAATCTTCTCATACACGGCACACCTTGAGAAATGTCTGCTTTCTTAGCTCATAAAGAAGCCTATAATATACATAAATCATCATTAACATACTCTTTCATTCACAAAATCCGTCACGTATCGTCATAATGACCGATCTTGAAAAACAAAATTCCTGTGTAGTCCGCACACGTAGATAGTACGCACAGCCTTAAATTTCAACTTTTACACGTGCATAGTTCGCGGACTATAGCCCTGAAAATACAGTACCGGTGGCGTCTTCGGTCTGTGTTTGACGTAAAAAGATGTTTTGAGCTAGTTTGTAGAGTTTGTATCACGGTGACGTAATTGTCGGGAGTTCGACATCAAACTGATATTTTTGTGTTGAATGTGTCTCACACTGCCCTCGATCGTATTCAACCTGCTACTGTTTTTAGAGCAGCTAAGAGGAGCACATAGCTACTCTAACCGACCACGAGGAGTAGCGCTAGTTATTCATTGCGATCGATGTGAGCACCGTTCGCACAAAAACCGATAACTCTTTGTTAGGCATGAGCAAATAATGCTCATGCCTCCACGCCTTTCACTACTATTACACCATGCTGAAACGAAACTTCAGCTTAACTTGCGAAAGTTGTTCCTAAGCTCCTAATTGCAAACTCATGAGCTCTGTTAAATTTAATCTAATTATATTTATAGACCGTAGCCTCAAAAAGTCCAATACCTACTTTGGGATGGCAAGTAAACGAGATTTGAAATAAAATTGGACCGATAAAGGAGCCCAGCCATACTCAATTGAGGGATTTATATATATTCTTGTTATATGAAAATATTTTCTTTAATACTAAATTTAAAAACAAAGAAAACAGGCAACTAATGAACACGGGTTTTTAGAACATTGCCATTTACCATTGCATAATATCCACAGTTAAATTTTGAAGAGTTTACAGCGATGTAATATCAACCATCACAAAGTTTCCTTTTTTTTTTTTAATACATTAGGCATGCTTGTGCACCATACTCATTTAAAGGTGTGTTTTTCGCCTAAGCGCGCGGCTGCGCTGCGGCAAAGCGAAACGCGAGATCGCTGTGTCCGCTCCGCTTGTATTGTTTCTCCGCAGTCAACCCCTGCTTGAGGAGAAGCGCACTCAAGGGGCTAACCCGCCGCGATCAACATTTCGAAAAGTATGAATATCGCAGTTCATTTGAAGCGAATATCAAATAACGTATTATTTGAAACTACTATTACAAAATTAAAATATTCACGCAGCCCTACTCTTCGCACATAGTACTTAGGCATAAAAGAACAACAACTGTACTTTCTTAATTTTCAGTGGCATCGCCAACGATGTCACGTGCCAGACACTTCTAGTTTCCTTTTCGGGAACAACTCCCTTTCGGCGCAAACATGGAGCAGCATGTAGTAGGTTATTCGTTCTGGCGTAGTTCGGCGCAATTGGGGCAGCAGTTCCACCACTGGGAGGGTTTGGGTGGCCAGACGGGGCGCTGGGGATTGCGGGTTGCTTGACCAGTGGTGGCCAGAAGTGAGTGGTGGCCAGAAGACCTCGTTCGGTTCGTCGGTTTTCATCATCGGAATCCGCGGAGACTATGAAAAAGCAGCCGTTCGCTACAGCGTCCGCGTCCCATCAAACATTCCTTTTAGCTTTATTATTTGTAATGCTTTCTTACGATGGCCTCCGTGAGGAAGTATGTTTCACTTTACGTCATATCGAAGCCGAAGCTGGGAGCGCGTGTTCCCCTGAACGATGCTCGCGCTGCACGAGCGCGCGTGCTCGGCAAGGACTCTGAAAGCTCGGAGCTCGCTCTTGTAGCCTCTGCTTCGTCGGCACTTATAGTGGAACGGAGCATAAAAAACTGAAGTGGGGAAGCGCAATGAAGCATGTTCGAAACGCGAGCCATAAATATTCTATTTTGCTCGCCTGGAGCGCTGCTCAAAACTCGAGAGCTAGGACCTCCTACTCCGGGTGTTCTTAAACTTTCCAATCTGGAAAAAAAAAAACATCTACATTGATCGATAGCCGAGGAACCTCTCACGGTTCTCGATATTGATGCATTAAAGCAGCGCAGGACCCAACAGATCCTGTGTAAGCAGTAATGGACATTCTACACTTCATCTCACCTTAGCATGGACTATTGTTAGCCGCACATGCTGAGAGTGCGAGCTATACTCTGTTTCATACTTAGCGTGCAACGCTGTCAAAGGTACTGGCGCGAGCGTGGGCTTGATCTCGTTGATCATTTGCACGAGTTCTCGCGCAAACAAAACCATAGATGAAGCCACGCGCTCGCGCCAGTAGCTTTGACAGCGTTGCACGCTAAGTATGAAACAGAGTATAGTTGCCTTGGATGAAGCCCCGGCGGCTTGCACGAGCGCTCGTATAGCGAGTGCTCCAGTCAAGGCGGTCAAGGCTAGCCGCTCGCGCTTGCACAGCCTTCGCAGTTAACACATGCTAAGGTGAGACGAAGTATAGCGAGAGTTTGGCTCATAGTTATGTATCAATGTGTAGGCCATGGCTGGCTTGCTAGAATCAGCGTCTTAGCTGAGACTGTGCGAAAGAAAGCACTGCCGAAGCTAGAGCACGAGCGGAGTGGAACGTTAAGCCGAATCTCAAGCGCTCGCGCGCCCCAGGCTTGGCAGGCTTTCTTTCAGACAGTCTAAGGTGAAGCACTGATTCTAGAAAGCCGGCCCGGATCTGCTAAAAGAGTGCTTGAACTGGGAAAGCACTTTACTTCAAGGGGCCATGAAACGATATCGGGTTGGAATGTTCATGACTTGCACAGGCGTACTGGTCCTATAGTCTGGCCCACGTATACTCGCAAAGACCGCCACTGATTCTTACTTGTCGCGGTGAAATTGCGAGGATAAAAGGGGACTATGTCTTTCGGTCTTGCCTTCGCTATGCTTGATGACGTAATTGTGGGATCTGAAACCACCCGCCTGACGACAGTCGGGCGCGGCTCATGGATTGGACACGAGAACTGCGTGACCACTGTACTTCGGCTAGTAACAATCAATGCCTCGGCGGACACTCGGGTAGTGGCTCGTGTCCAACCACTGCGGTTACGAGAATAGCCGAACTCAAACATTGCCTGGAGCTCAGCAAGCGTTTTCTAGTTTACCAACCCCAGCGCATGGCTATGATTAACGTTAGCAGCATAGGACAGGCACCGGGCCACATGGCCGCTTGTTCTGTCTCCGAGTCGAGGGGATGAACGATGCTTATATTCTCGATTTTTTTTTAACGACCGCCATTGTTGAGAAGAAAAAAAAACTGAGGCAAGTTTATTTAGTTATTAACGTTAGGAGTGAATCTAAGTCGTATTTAGCGAAATAGAAAAATCGTTTCATGGCTCCTTTCAGCCGGGGTGACACTGCTACATCACCTGAAGACAGTCTGCATAGACTCGAACGCGAGTCACCGCGAGATCCGTGCTTCGAATGCCGCATGGCAATAAGTTCATGGAAAACTTGACACGCGGCATTCGAACCACGGATAATGCGGTGACTCGTGTTTGCAGACTGTCTGTTGTATGAGGAGTGTGACCCCGGCTTTAGGGGCAGGGACGATAGAGAAAGTTTGCGGTCTCGGAAAACCCACGATGGTACAGACTAAAAAAAAAAAGATATACTATTACACCCCTTGTCACATATTATACACACCAACACTTCCGACGGACGTACAGCGCACTGACGTTGAACCGACGGTACCAACTTTCACAAGCGGCCTGACAGCTGACTTGTACAGCTTATTAAAATAGCTAATTGTGTGACTGACTGCGGGGAACCCGCGTCCCTGGGCACCCTGTTTGAGAACCCATGCCCTGCTTCGTTGCTGCAGGAGCGCCAGCTCCTGTCCCACATGATGTCCAAGGTGGCCACACTCCAGGACAAACTGCTGTCCGGTTCTGGCGCGACCACGTCCTTCCAGGGCAGCGCGGCGGACGTGGCCGCCCAAGTGAGACGCAAGCTGTCCATGACGCGAGAGGAATGACCCTCAGACACAGCGGCGGCGGTAGTCCAGCCCGCGGGGGCCCTGCCCTCGCACAGCCCGACGGCATCGTTCCGCGGAGCCGCGTGGATCCCCGTCGCCGCGTCCGCCTTCAGGACACCGGGTCTCAAGAGACGCAGGCGGAGCAGCAAATCCGTCATCCTCATCGATGACTTGGACGCCCCCTGATCGTCAACGGGGTCGTCAGAGGGGATGGCGTCCCTCCCCTCATACTCATGCAGATGGGGAAAGGTGTGGAAGAGCTGCATCATACCGGATGCATTTGGTTGTGTAACGAGCTCAACGTCACTGGAAGCGTATATAGGGTAAGCTGTAGAGCTCTCTCTTATCCGTTGGCGGGCCAAAGCGATAACGGAAATACTTGGTGTTCACTGTTCAGCGTCTCCAGTGTCCGTTGGGACTAATACGTCCGCAACTTAGATTTTTATCTAGGTCCTAAACCAGACCGCGTTAGACAGATAACCTCATTCAATCTGTTTGGAACATAATTAACGTCATGTTCCTAAATGTAATCGCACGCTCACGTAACTTCAACGCCGACAGCGCACTGTGCGCTCACTAATGAAACAATTTTCGGCTTCCTCGAGGTCTTTCCTCACAAATGGGTGTCTCCACCTTCTTTGCCGTGAACGCCATTCTTGCCGGAAGCAAGTGACGCCTTTCGGCCACTTCCGGTCGTTTTAGAAACATCTATAAAGAGCCCATCATTCGGCTGAAGTTCAATGGCCTTCTTTGTATCTTGTTATAGGCCGTTTTCGAGGGAAACCGCGATTTCCTCAAAATCTTGGACGTTAGGAAGCCGTTGAAAGCAGATGGAAAGAACGTCGTTTCCGTTCGGAAAAAAAGGCGTGCACGGCAAGAGGCGGTGGCACGAGTGCCCTGTAAGGACGGACCTTAACGCAGGAAGGGCTTCACAGCTGACCCTATGCTTTTGGTGACGTTGTAACCGATTAGTGGCATCCGAAGGCACCCGATGAATGCCACTTTCGCCACCATGCCGATCAATGTTCCGTAAGACGGCTGGCCAATGCTTTTGCCACAGTTTCGGCCACGTGACGCCTCTTTTTGTTTTGTAGCTAAACCTGGTACTTCCGAGGTAAAAAGAAATGTGAGAAGGGAGCTTCCATGGAGGGAAGCCGGACCCCTTCGCTCCACGGATCGAGTGCTCTCCACGCGTAACCTCCGTGCTGGATCCCACAGTGGCTTGTTCGTTTATGTATCGAAGCCACTTTTTTCTTTTTCGTTGCCTGGCGATACGGAGCAGACTCGTGACATTGAGTTCGCCGAGGACCAACTTACGACCATGGCTGTTATGGCCACCGACAACTTAAGAAATGTAGGGCGTGACAATTCTCGAACATCCTATTATCGAATCCGCAATAATCAGATCGCGCATTTGCCGACAACCGCCAAAGCCCCGCACCCCGACCATTCCAGTAATCCCATCCTGAACTCCGCCATCTTTGTCTACTGGGCTGTGGAACGCGTTCGGGGCATGCGCAGTAGCTCTCCTTTGCAGAATATCAGACGTCGCGCACGCGTCCACACCCCGATGACTATGCATTTTTCGCCTGGGTGATAAGCGATGCAAAGGTGCATTCGCTGCTGCAGCGCAGGTGAGCTGCGTTCTTCGGAGCATGATGCTAAAAGAGTAATATATAGTGTAACGTAGAGTGGCCACAAGCTTAGGCCCCAGCGGCCCACTCGACCGTCGGCCCACTTAGCCGCTGGTTTGAAGTTGGTCTCGGCTTCCTGTTTAGGCGCTTCCGTTCACTTACATGGCTGAAGTTGCAGAAGACGGCTGCTATCTGAACGGGTGGACAACTAATATCAGTGATTCCGTTCGTAGTGGGCGGTAGCTTGCGCGACTTATTCTGCCGTGACTAACTGGAATTTTATAACTAGCTAGGACCGCTGAAACGCACGTGCTCAATTCTAAATTCCAGAGCAGATGGGATCACATGCACGATATACGATAAAAAATCAAAACTTCACAAAAAAATAAAAGAAAGACGTTTACAATTCCTTGTAATGCCGAACTAGAGCGCAGCTCTTGAGGAGGAGAGGGTACGGAGAAGGGTATGCCCCTGCACCTCCTCCTCCGTACCCTCTCCTCGTCCTCTCATCCTCCCTCCTCCCTCGTGACTGCACTCGTGAAGGTCGTGACCTTCGTGACGTCATTATGGGAAACGTCCCATAATGCACCGCGCGATTACGCCGACGGCGACGCCGCCCAAGCCGGAAACGGGCGCCTAAGAGCTGCGCTCTAAAAGGTGACAACTAAACAACAGAATTGAGTAATGCACAAACATTCAGTGTGGCCACAAAAACAACCATAAGAAAATAATAACTGTTCTGCAGGCGCCGATAGAACTGTGTGCCCCGTTTCACCCGAGCAAAGAACCTAGGAGAGGGAGCTCGACAATCACCACCTAGAATAACCAAAGCCCGTGCAATAGAATTTTGACGTCATCACAGTGAGATCGAGCGAGGACACTGATTGGATGCAAGTGCTGCGTCAGCGCTCGGCTGGGCCTCGTGTCCAATCAACGCGTCGAAGGGCGCTCGGTATGAGGCTCGGGTCCCGGAGAGCAAGTCGTCTGCTTCTTGCGCAAGAGTTGCGATGACGTCAGAACGACGCCGGGCTCTGATTGGCTTTGATTGAAATGATAGTGGGCAGACCTCAATGCTAGATGACTCGAGGTCTACCCAATATGTTTTTCAATCAGCCAATAAGAACTCGGCGTCGTCCTGACGTCAGCACAACTCTAGCTCAAGAAGCAGACGTGCACCTTGGCGCCATCCGCCTGTGATGACGTTGTATGGAGTAAAAGGGGGCGTTCTGAGGCCTTCTTTATTCCAAGATGGCGTTAACTAGAGTGTATAGTCCCAGAGTACCGAAACTCCCAAGCTCGATGGCACCAAACTCTTTGTTTTTATTATTATTGTGGTCATTATTAGCGTTTACAGCATGTTTTTGCGTAAAAACAAACAGAGAAAAACTCTTTTGTATAATTTTTTTTTAGATTAGTACGGATTGATAGGAGCGTGTTTTCCTAAAATATTAGTTTACAAGGTTTTGCGGCACAATTATTATTGTTTTTATACAACCATGTCTCACCGGTGATTTCAGGCAGCGCGTCCCGACCTGGGCGCGTCTTAACTTGGCGGTAATTCGCGGCGCCTCCGCTTGTGAGACGGGGGTTGGCATTCCTGAAACTGCCAAAATGACTGATCAAAGCTAAAATAGGACAAACACAGCGGACGCTATTGCGTGCGATACTCTAGAAACATTCAGTGACTCTAGTGGCTAGGCGCATTAAACGGGCCTGGGATTCACGCGCGTTCCTGAAGTGAAAACATCGTTCAAGACAACACACTCGCATTTATGGTCAAACAGAAAAGAGCTGCGATTAACACTCATGAAACACGCTTCATGTGGTTGCGCCTTTAACCGTCTTACCTTCGCCACGTGGGAAGAACGACGAGAATACACTTGGCTGCCGTTATGGTAGCTGCCAAAAGTCGTGCGTATCGCCAAGCTACCTAATAATTTTAGAAACCTCTAAATTAAAGTAGAACTATTTGTTAATGGTACACATGACAGATATTAACATAATTAGACACCACTGCGGACAGCTAGCTGGTGTTATAATCATATAATAGCTGGACAGCGATGGGGCTTCAGTGGCCACTTTACGAATCACTATATTACTCTACGAGCACAACGAATCGCTGCTTTCCCGTTTGTGAGTTCTTCGGAAAGGTTAAGACCAATAGGAATAGGCTACGATGTCAGTAACCGTCTTAAGGCTGGTTCACGTATCTGCGTTGGTTGTGTTCGCATGCAACCGATACGACCGTAACGGCAAAGTCACCAGGACAAGTGATCGCCGTACACAGCATGGCAAGCGATGCAAGAGGTAGCTTCGCGAAGCCATCCATGAGTCACGGTTGTCGCAGTGTTTTGGTCGTTACAGTCATTTCGGTTGCAAGCGAACACAACCGTTGCAAATGTGTTGACCAACCCTTCTAACGACATAAAAAAAAGCGGTATGTCTCTAAGCCTTTTTAACACCCGGCTGGTGGAGATGACAGTACTTCGAAGATACACACAAAGCATGTTTATTTTCCACTTTAAAACAATCCGTGCACTCCTGTCACTTCCCGACGCTCGAAACCACTCACCCCGATTGGACGATTGCATGATGCAGACCACCAGAGAGCCAATTAGCACATCGGAACGAGGCACGTGCTCCATTCTCGACGGCCGATTATTTTTTGATGCAGCGCGTGCGCCACCAAGGTCACATTGTTTCTATTTGCGCGTCTGTCGATACCCCCATCGTTCGTTTCGGGAAAGCCAAAGTGCCTGGCGTCGGTGTCGACGCTCCAGACAGTGACGCAATACACACAAAAGTGGCGTAGCCATCGAGGGTCATCGACGTATTCAAATGAAGGCCGCACAAGTGCCTGATCGACGGATCCCTTTCATTCGGACAGAAGGTTACGCAACGCGAGAAACATTCCAACTCGCTTCAGTCTGAAAAGGTTCTCGTATCGCTGTTAAGAGTAGCGCCGTATGAAGCAGCAAGAGGCGAGCGTTCCCCTACAAAACGACAGTACCCGATTATCCGTCCACCGATCCATCGATCGATCCATCCATCGATAAGTGCGATTGGCGTCCGAAGGGGAGTTGCGATCTCAAGTGAATCTGTTCGGCATAAAGGCGACACCAAGCGGCAAATTCTCGAAGTGCGATTGGCGTCCGAAGGGGAGTTGCGCTCTCTCTCCTGCAATCGCCACTTCAGTCGCGGAGGCAGGAGACGCCAGTCGTAGTTCTGAGCGCTCACCACTGTGTGAAAAAGGCTTAAGCATGCGCAAAGTTTTCATGAGGAACAATAATATACTGAAAAAAACAAGAGCCGGACTTGAAACAATTATGAACAAAACTGGGAGCGCACGAGACAATATGCACCTTTTCTTTCAGGGTTTTTCGGTGGCGTCTCAGACTCAAACCTCTGTTTGTTTTATTTACGGCTTAATGCGAAGCGACAGCTACGCATGTGTTTGTTCAAAGCCAATACTGCTAAGTCATTTGCAGCCTCCACACTAGCGGAGAGACGCCATACCACTTGCTAAAATTCCTCGATTCTTTTTCTTACAAGCGACACAAATACGAATGAGGAAGCACATTTCGCAGGCACAAAATAACGTCTTTCAGTTTATTCTGCTGCTCTACGTCCCCACTCGCTCCCTCAAAACGCGCAGTGTCACGCAGTCGGCAACTCATGGCATGTAACTAGTCGCAAGCAATGGGCGCCGTTTATAAGGAACTTTAGGATACACTTCTCATTTATGTTCAGAATGGCTATTCTGTAAAACACTGTTCTAAGAACGAAAAAAGAAAGTTCGAATCCAATAATATTGAACCATTCAGTACCTGGGGCGAGCTACCTAGAAACAGCGTCTTAACTAAGACTGAAAAAGAAAAAAACCTGCCAAGCCCTAAATATTACTGTGCGAAACTATAGTGATAGGTTAAGAATTGCAGTAGATGCTTCACCTCCATTCCGAGCTTTCTGCCTTTGACCAGACTTCGTTACATGCGCAGCCGAAGCCCAGAAGGCAACGAGCGCATGCTTTTACTGCATTCTTAGCCTGTTACTGACTATAACAGCAATACGACAATCATGATTAGATGAACGGAAGTGTTGATTTCATGTGAACTCTGCAGTGCCACGTCTTTCAGACCAATCTGAACAATAGTGGAGTGATTTCAATGCAACCATATGAACTCTCCTTGGTGCTTTGAAGTCTTTTCCTTTGAGAAACAGAAGTAAAAGAAGTCTGAAGACTTGTTACTTGACCATCAATCTATGCGAGTCTCAAGAAACGTGTCTTGGTGCTTCAACCAAATAAAAATGCCTCAAGCAGAACAAAGAACGGTCCCAGCGTGGACCGTACCAACTTTATTGCCACAGACAATGTTGTGTGTTCAGCATGTGCCTTTGTACATAACACTAGACCCATTTTGTACATATACCGAGTTGCGTAGGTTTGTACATCAATCACATGTGGCACGCGGGCAGTGCGCTTTGTACAATGCCTCGCCTTAGGGACCAAGTTAAGGTGCATTTATAGGACAAAACCCGAGTTGTCTCGAAGTGTGTATGGAGAGTGATGATGCTAAAAGGTCTACAATATTTCAAGGGGCATCTCTGCGCGGGCTAATACCAGCCAACACACGATCAAGTTCAACATGACAAAACATTCAAAGCTTATCAATCCTGTAAAGAGAAACAGATCAAGTGTTTGGGGCTAGCTTGTGCCCGGCGCTCCGGTAGGCTAGCCTTTGGGTGGGAGAACCTCAGCTAGAAATTGAATCGGTCATCGTTCAATGCACCACACTCTGTTACTATTTTGAGCGTGCACTGTTGACTCATTTTTAGGGTGATTTTACAGCACCAACTCCTGTTATGTCAAATAAATTTTACAACAATAAAATTCCTCTGTGTCTGTCAATGAAATTATGGATACAAAAATTAAAGAATCACTAAAGGTGAAAACAAAATTTTTTTTTTTCAGGCAAGAAGTTTTTACAAATATTTGCAGATGGCTAGCGTCAGCCAGGAGGGAGTGGGCAGCTCCCTCTAAACATGCCCTCTTCTACAACAACAGAAAGATTCGAAGGACATTAGTGGGACAGTCAGACATCCCTGACCATGAAGCACATCTTCCTCCCGAAAGCCAAACCCCCCTCCCCCCCCTGATATTACTTGCCATGTGCCTTGTAGGTGATATCTTTACAGACGTGTTGAAAAAGCAAGGCTTTTACAAGTAAACCAGGGGATCTATATATATCTGAAGTAGAAGAGTCTCAACAAATATGGTCCTGGTGGCAACCTCCCCAAAATCTCCCATGGATGGAAACTGCTGCGAATGATGCAGTCGAGCTGTGAACTCGACCAAACCACACTTTGGCGTGCAAAGCCGATTAAAGCAAATGCGCGAGGTCGTGGTTCTGAGAAACACCTTGGTCGCCTGTGTGGCCCGAGTAAGTGCAAACTGCAATACATTCGTTGTTGCGGCCAATAAGTTTGAAAAACAAACTATCCAAATATAGATTTATACAGGGTGTTTCACGAAAGGTGGACAAATTCGATATTGCAAAAACTACGCGTCGCAACAAAAAAAGGCTTGTGTCGTTTTGGTCCTGGGCCAGGGCCTTTTTCGGAAAATTATTAAAGTTCGAGATAATTAGATTGTTAATTATTATTCCGTAATTAACTTTTTTAATATTATGTTTAAGGGCATAGTTTCAATTAGAACATTGCTCAGCGTCATCGAAAACCACTAAATCAACAAACTGCGGAACGATAGAAGGCTCGCGCAGCATTTTACGGCTTTCTGAAAAACCGTACAAATTCGACTGGTTTTTAAGTTTCGGTTTGTTATCGGAGCGCATCTCAGCCCCGGCGGCACCGCGCCCCGTGTAGAGATAGCGCAACCAGCCTCTGCTGCGTCGCGCGATGACAGCGCAGCAGAGGTTGGATGCACTATCTCTCCACGGGGCGCGCTGCCGCCGGGGTTGAGATGCGCTCCGATAACAAACCGAAACTTAAAAACCCGTCGAATTCTGTAAGTTTTTCAGAAAGCTGCAAATGCTTCGCGTGCCTTCTATCGTTCTGCAGTTTGTTGATTTAGTGTTTTTGATGATGATGAGCAATTTTTAATTGAAACCATGCCCTTAAACTAATATTCAAAAAGTTAATTACGCCAAAATAATTAACAATATAATTACCTCGGACTTTGACAATTTTCTTAAATAAGCCCCTGTCCAGGTCCAAAACGACACAAGCCTTTTTGGTGCGACGCATAGTTTTCGCAATGAATTTGTCCACCTTCGTGAAACACCTCGTGTATATATATATACAGGGTGTTTCACGAAAGGTGGACAAATTCGATATTGCGAAAACTACGCGTCGCAACAAAAAAAAGACTTGCGTCGTTTTGGTCCTGGGCCACTATTAAGGAAAATGATTAAAGACCGGGATAATTAGAATGTTAATTAATTTTGCGTAATTAACTTTTTTAATATTGTGTTTAAGGGCGTGGTTTCAATTAGAAAATTGCTCAGGATCATCGCAAAACACTATATCAACAAATTGCAGAAGATAGAAGGCACGCGAAGCATTTCACGGCTTTCTGAAAAACCGCACAAATTCGACAGGTTTTTAAGTTTCGGTTTGCTATCGGAGCGCATCTCGGCCCCGGCGGCACCGCGCCCCGTGGAGAGATAGTGGAACCAAGTTAATTACGCAAAAATAATTAACAATCTAATTATCCCAGACTTTAATAATTTTCCTTAATAGGCCCCTGGCCCAGGACCAAAACGACACAAGTTTTCTTTGTTGCGACGCGTAGTTTTCGCAATATCGAATTTGTCCACCTTTCGTGGAAACACCCCGTATATATATGGGTGGTTTCATCTCCAATCCGTGCAGGTAAGGGAAAAGATCTTTACTTCGTCGAAAAATATCATGTTGCATGGCGTCGTCTCTAAAAACGCAGTAGCCACAAACCGCAAGTCCGTAGGATTTTTGTTTCGACTTACGAATTTTAAAAGAGGCCGCGGCGGAAAGCAGTGTTTTTCACATCCGTCGTGGGTCGGATGTTTCGCTCGATCTCCCGTCGTGGATTTTCAGTCCACCATAAACTGCTAAAGCGCCTGTGGACACAGGTAAACCGCTCTAATACCATGAAGTAATTTTTAGCGTTGCTTTTTTCTGTAAAAATGTCAAAACGCCCCTCGGTCAATTGTTGACAAACTTTGACAACTAAATACCATGATCTACTTAAGTCACTATCAATATTTTGGCATGTCTATGGAGAGCCCAAAACACGCCTTTATAGATATTATAAAATGATCGAGCGCATGCAATAGTCTTTTGCGACGTTTACGTGAATGTTATGCGAAAACCAAACAGTACCAATTTTAAGATCGGTTTTCTCAAAAAACCATTTATTTTTTTAGTTTTGTTAAAATGTAGATATGATGTTGTCACTGGTGAGCAAGTCGAGTAGAGTGTATATTTGTTTGTATGTTTTATATTTTAGCATCAATACGGTACAAAAACGTGTTTTACGGCTTGAAACGGACTTGCAATTGCGCGTCTTCATAAACTTAGAAATATTTTGGACTTTTTCCGCAACATAAATGCGAAATACAGCAGTTCCACCCTGTTATATTTATTGATCATTTAAATTTATTACAGGCGGCATGCTACATTGTGAATTCAAAGGAAAGCAACACTTTTAAGGGGCCCTGCAATCATAATTAAGGGTCTACCTTTTGTGGTTTCCATCGCCCTGGGGTTCGGGGCAAGCCAGCGGGCACGGAGAGAGGTCACTAAATATCAGTGCGTCATATTTTAACCGGACGACGCGGAAACCTCCTCTACCGACGGGGCGACCCACGATACCGAAAGCGCGGTATTGTGACGTCTTAGGTCCTGGGCTTACTACTGGTCAGAGCTACTAAAAGTTCTCTAGAAATACAAAATATGATGGGTGCGAACCTTTCAACTATTTATAAAGCGTTTGTTCATGGACTCGGTCAGCAATGGCAAATGCGTTTACGTCAAACAAGAAATGATCCGCGACATACCTGCCACCATTCGGTGGAAAAGGCGGCGTCTACTAGAAAGGAGTAGGGTGTCGCGAACCGGCCGAGGTTCGAGTTCGACCAGGTTCGACTTTTTCGAACTTTTATGAAAGTTCGTCGAACCTTGCTATTGAGTTCGATCAAGGCGCATGCGCGATAGCCGCCATGTTGGCTTGGATTGATAGATAGCAAGTGAATAAATTAATGGCAGCACGATTGGTTATTTGTTAATACAGTACAAACAATTAAATTATTAATATTTCAGTGATAAAGTACCTGATTTTAATTGCAACTGTTCAAAAAATGAAATAACCTTTTCATAAAAAAAGTTCTCCAAACCTAGACATGCTTGTATTGAGGTCTGGCCACATCATGTCCACAAAGTCGAACCGGTCGAATCTGGCTAAAGTTCTGCAGGTTCGTCGTGAAACGGTCTGACCTAGTCGAACCACGAAAGTCCGACCTAAAAATCCGGTTCGACAAAAGTTCGCGACACCTCAGAAAGGAGTAGTGGGATCGAGCGCCCACACGGAGGGGTCCCGGATGTACGCGGCGGCGCTGCGGCCGTAGGGACCGAAGGACCCGGCCGGCTCTGAGCGTTCCCAAGGCCTTCGGTGAGCAGCTTTGTCTGGCGGTTTGGCCGTTTCGCGGTATGGCAGCGCGAAGTGGCTCCCATTCTGAACTGATCTTTACCCCGTGTTTGCTGTCGTCTGTGGCCAATGAAGTGTCATTCCGAATTTGTGTTTAATCGCGCAGCAAATGCAATGAGAGCCGCTCTAGCTGCCCGCTACATACAGCCTATCCAGAACACGCTTTAGTGGCGCTCTCTCGCGCCGTCGACACGGAGTACGGCAGCCGTGAGCGCTCGCTCAGCTCACCGCCCTCGTCTAGTTCACGGCCACTCAAGCAACCAAGGACGTCATGAAGGAGGTTATTTTTTGCTTGTTTTTGTAATTTTAATTTGCCTATAACTTCTAAAATAAATCGAAATTCGAGAAAAGAAAATTGTCATTAAGTTCCTACGTTCAGTGCGCTCAGGTTTGGTGCAAATAAAAATTAGTAAAAAAGCCATTGCAGGGCACCTTTAACAGACCAACAGGCGTCGTAAATTTTTAATGTATAGAAATCGGCAGACGTCCTATTCATTCGGGGCCTTCATTGGCCTATATGAACGTCCCGCCCTTTCGGAACCAGCAGATGACCACGACCTTTCGCGCTCGTTGTGTTAGATAGGACGGCCCGTGACAGTAAAGCGAGCAGCGCACCCTGTGTCACGAGGAGTGAAATGGTACGAATGTGTCGTTGACGCGGCAAACAGTGACGGCCACCCAGGAGTAGTCAGTCAGTCAGAGTATTGCAGAAGAGAAAGCAAAGTAACTGTTGCCCGGGAGGATGAGAACACCATGGCCTTACAATATCGACGGTCAACAACAGTTCTGGCTGCCAAAACAACGCCGCGTGCGAGCTAAAACCGGCGGCGCGGGACGAAAATCGCGCACGCACACGAAGATGGGCCGGTTTCGTTAGGGATGTGGGAAATTTTGAAACCAGCCATCCGTGCACGCGTGAAACGATACCGCGTATTTGCCCAAGCTTCGAACGCCCTATCCTAGAAATGGCCGTGCTCTGCAAAGTGGTTGTCCTGTGCTTGTCCTCCGCGTTTTATTCTTTCAATTTTATGTACTCTATCTCCCTCCGCGGAAATCCGATAGCACCAAAGGGTTATCTCTTTTGGAAACAGCAAAGCCCGGAGACTAGCATCAAAAACGAGCGTGTTGGTAAATATACTTGTGTCTATTCTGCCCGGAGACTAGTTGGGTCGAAGTCAGCCTCCTTGGCAACTATAACCGTTTGTGAAGAGTGGTCTTCTCCCGAGATGAAAAGTTAGCGCCGGCTGACGTGTTCTTTTGAAAAGGGAAGGGGAAAGAGAAAGTTTGAGTAACTGCATGCAGTAACTACATCGAAAGCTCCTCTCCCGATATGAAGCTCGAGGCACGTTACGTCTCAGTTACCTTCTCGCGCACCGCTGCTCGAAACTATTCTTCACTTTGTTCCGCACAGCCACGACGGATGTGCGGAACAGAGTGAAGAATAGATTCGGGCATCATCTGGACGCCATCATCCTGCCAGGCTTCAGTGTCATGGGACTGGACTCGGCGTCGGTCAGTTAAGACTTTTTTTTATTTTATTTCGTGTGTGTTTCTTCGCCCCGCTGAACTTTGTTTCTCGGGTGCGGTTCTGCTGAACTTTTTTTTATGTTTCGTTACTAACTGTTTGTTAGCATTGTTTACTTGTTGGGTTTATTTCTTCATGGCGTAGCGGCCTGACGGTGCTGTAGAGAGCGTGTTCGCACGCATTTGGTTGTGTCCCGTTTAGGGAATGCCCGGAGGAGTTGGTTTTTGTTCTTGCCGTGTGCGGCTGAGTTTTCCTGTCTTAATTAATTTTTTTTCCCTTTACGTGTCGTTGACTTCTTTGTCTGACCAGGCGTGGACCTATCGCCTTGCCACGGCTCGAACCTAAATCTTTTATTTTTTTACCGCAATTTTCGTTAAGATCGGAGTTGGGTAATTTTATTCTTATTTATTTATTTTTATTCCCTACCCTTCTCCGTGACAATCTCTCCGTGTGTTTCGGATCGTTTCTGTGTCATCACTTTTGTGTATTACGGAAGTGAAAGGATATTCCCTGGTGAGCTGTGCGATGTGCGGTGAACAAACCCTAGCGTTTGGTTTCGGAAAGAATTGTATATAATAGATCAATGACGTGGTGACTTTTCATGTCTTAGTAATATGACAGCTAATAGCTAGTCATGCTAGTTTACAGTGAAACTTTTATCAATCGAAAAAATACAACGTCTGTGCCTCTTCGATATTGAAGGTCTACTAGGCCTGCTGATTTGATTAGATATGTTTCTCGTGGTTTCCCGCTCTTTTCAAAACATAAATAACTATTCAATACCACAAAATGCGTTTATAATTGATTACAAAACGCAGACAAAAATTCAAGAAAACTTTTTTACAATTCATAGAAGCGCACGTTTTTTTGTTTTTTTTTGTCTGACTTAGGTCTTGCAAAACCAAGACGTCTTTTTCCGATATTGAGGCTTAAATATAGAACATACAAACAAAATATACACTTTCTCGACTTGCTTTTCGAGTAGACAACCATCATATCTACATTTTAACAAAAAATAAAAAAAATAAAAAATGGTTTTTTGAGAAAATCGATCTTAAAATTGGTACTTTTTGGTTTTCGCATAACATTAACGTAAACGTCCCGCAAAGGCTATTTAATACAGCTAAATTATTTTATAATATCTATAAAGAGCGTGTTTTGGGCTCTCCATAGACATAAAAAATATTGATGTAACCCAAGTAGATCGCCAGTATTTAATTGTCAAAGTTCGTCAACAATTGACCGAGGGGGCGTTTTTGACATTTTTACAGAAAAAAAGCAAAACGCCTAAAATTATTTCATGGTATTAGAGCCTTTTACCTGTGCCCACAAAGTGCTTGAAAAAGTTAATATAATGTGGACTGAAAATCCACGACGGGAGATCGAGCGAAACATCCGACCCACGACGTATGTGAAAAACACTGCTTTCCGCCGCGGCCTCTTTTAAAATTCGTAAGTCGAGAACAAAAAATCCTACGGACTTGCGGTTTGTGGCTACTGCGTTTTTAGAGACGACGCCATAACATATATTTTTTCAGCGAAATTAAAAATTCGACCCTTTTTGCCTGCACGATTTGAGATGAAACCACCCATATATATATATATATATTTATATCGTAAAGTTCGAAAAGAACGCCCGCCCCCAAGAGATCGCCCATCCCGTTTTTCTGGCTAAATATCTGTAACCTAAAAATGCCAAAACATCGCCCCCCCCCCCTTCGATTCCCGTCGGACGTCACACGATGTCCGACGGGAATCGCATCAACCGCGCAATTTGCTGTACCGGCACGTCTGACAAGCGAGTTCATAGCGGGTTCCCGCGTTTCTGTCCGCGAACTGCGCGCGCGATATCGGCTCCTGTAACACGCGAGTTGTTCCCACGTGTACGTTGCACCGTGAAATGCGAATCTGCTGCATCCACAATCTGCGGTATCCGTTCCCGTGACTTAAGTTTGTAGCGAATTCCCGCGTTTTTGTCCGGGATCTCAGTTCCACGCGAGTTGGTCCCGCGTGTATATTGCATCGTGAAATAAGATTCTGCTGCGTTCGCGATCTGCGGCGTTTGTTCCAGTAACATAAGAGCTTGTAGCGGATTCCTGCGTTTTTGTGCATGATATCGGTTCCCATGACAGGCAAGTTTGTAGCGGATTCCCGCGTGTTCATTGCACCATAAAACTTGAGTCTGCTGCGTCCGCGATTGCGATATTCGTTCCAGTGAGATGCGAGTTCTCGGCGGGTTTCGGGGGGTCCTTCGCACTGTGAAACGCGAATCTGCTGCGCCCGCAACCTGCGATATCCTTTCCCGTGACACAGGAGTTCGTAGCGAATTCCGCGTGTTTATCGCATCGTGAAACGCGAATTTGCGGTGTCCGCGATCTGCGGATCAGTTCCCGCGTCACGTGGTTTGTAGCAGGTGCCAGGGTGTTTATCATTAATTTTTGATGAAGTTTTGCTGTGGCGTCCTCAAAGATAGCCCACCCCATGTTTTTCACCATTTATCTCTTCATTTTGGGTGGGCGTTCTTTCGGAACTTAACGGTGTATATATATATATATATATATATATATATATATATATATATAGCGTAGACAGTTTGCATCAAATGTTACAACGTTCATGCCCGGCGAAGCACTGCAGTGAAAACGCGAAGGCGCAGGTTCTCCATGTTGATTCTCGTCCATTGCCCACAAGCCGCCACAATGACTATCAGAATCAGAGTTGTCAGAGCCAAAGTCAAACAGCTCAGTGGCGTCAGAGTCACCGTCGGATGAAAGGTTTGTCCTTGCCATTCGAATCGGAAGATATGTGAGTGAAATCTTCATTTTTCCCATGTTTTTGTTGCACATTTATCCCGAGGGACACCGCTTCCAGAAGTGGACGTCGCCATTTTTAAAGCCCTTGTTGCCAGCATTGAATCAATTTTCGGCTAAATCTAGAAATTTACTACATCTTTTGACAGCATGTAACACTGAACCGACGTTGACTAGCCTAGTCTGTCTTTGGTAAGAGATATGTGTTTTATTCACCGTGGACGAATCCAGCTTGTCTTCTGGAGGAGCAGTACAACAGAGTCGACAAACCCCAGCTCATGATAGGAAAAGGGTTAAAGCACCGTATTTACGAACAGAACATGTCGAAAAGGTTCTGGAAACGTCTACTTTTTAAGCCTCCATGCAGAATGAATAACACATTATGACAAGTACATGAAAAAAGATATGGCATTATACAAGGTGTTCATGCCACTTCCGGTCGCCACGACAGGGGGAGAGAAATACTTCCGGTGCAACTGTGCGAGAGCAAAGCTCTAGAAATGCCCCCATCTCGTGCTTTTGAGTTGCCGATACGCACCGGCACAAATGAAATGTCAGGAGTGAAGTTCTTTAGCTTATTTCGAGATGAGGGACGCCACTGATGACGCCGAGCTCCGGTGATCGCATCCAAGCAGACGGTGCTCGCATACTTCGACGTGCCACCGACAGAAGGCGCAACGCGGCAAACGTAATGATGCGGCGCCAGCGGTGCCCTGATCGACCATCTCCATGCATTGATAGGTGCCAACCGGGCCATTACAGCACGTATAAAAGCAAGGTGACACGGTGCTCTGGGAAAGGAACCTTGCATACCAAAGCATGCAAGTCGAAACATTGGAAAATTGGGCATTACAAAGGCTCGCGTCACGCTGAAGCATAATGAAAACTTTCGAAACACTGTCTGCTAAAACCAAGACCCAGCTCGGCAACCCCTGCAAGGAAGCTCGGCGCTCATCTTTGGCGCCTGGGGAGGTAGGTGCCCATCGCCGATGCCCTGCCAATTGCCAAGTAGTTGAATGTGTTTAAAGGGGCCCTGCAAGGAATTTTTTACTGGTTTTTAATTTGCACCGAACCTGAGCGCACTGAACGTAGTAACTTAGGGAAACTTTTCTTTTCTCGAAATTCGCTTTATTTTAAAAGTTATAGGCAAATTAAGATTACAAAAACAAGCAAAAAAATAACCTCCCTCACGACGTCCTTGGTTGCTTGAGTGGCCGTGAACTAGAGGAGGGGTAGTGGGCTCATCACGAGCGCTCACGGCTGCCGCACTCCGTGTCGATGGCGCGAGAGGGCGCCACTAAAGCGCGAAACGCATGTACGACGAAACCGTACGATCCGACGTCCGATCAGGCAATACGACGGTCGGAGGCGATGGTTTTCAACGCTCTCCGGTGCTACAAAAACCCTCGCCGCCCAAGGTCATTCCGGCAGTCCGCACGTCGGATCGGACGGTTTCGTCGTACATATGTTTCGCGCTTTAAGCATGTTCTGGACAGGCTGTATGCAGCAGGCAGCCAGAGCGGCTCTCATTGCATTTGCTGCACGATTAAACACTAATTCGGCATGACACTTCATTGGCCACAAACGACAGCAAACACGGGGTAAAGATCAGTTCAGAATGGGAGCCACTTCACGCTGCCGTATCGCGAAACGGCCAAACCGCAAGACAAAGCTTCTCGCCGAAGGCCTTCGGAACGCTCAGAGCCGGTCGAATCCTCCTGTCCATACGACCGCAGTGCCGCCACGTACATCCGGGACCTTTCCGTGTCGGCGCCTGATCCCACTACTCCTTTGTATGCGCCGCCTTTTCCACCGCTTGGTGGCGGGTATGTCGACAGGGCATTTCTTGTTTCCGTACTTTATAAAGTGCATTTGTTTCTTTTCTGATCTAAAATACTGAACAAACACTACTTTTATACATAATTCAAACTGTTCGCGCCACTTATATTTTGCATTTCGGCTAAAAAGAAGCTTTTAGCGGCTCTGACCAGTAGTAAGCCCAGGACCAGACGTCAAATTTTGCGCGCTTTCGGTACCGCGGGTCGCCCTCGTCGGTGGAGGAGGTTTCCCCGTCGTCCAGTTAAAATATGACGCACTGATATTTAGTTACTCTCTCCGTGCCCGCTGGCTTGCCCGAACCCCAAGAGACGTGGAAACCGCAAGCAAAAAAATATAGTAAAGTTTTCTTGTCGATCGTGGAGTGCTGCGATGGCTGGAGGGTGGCTTCTTTCTGGTGGCTTCAGTGACCCTCACGCACGGTAGTCGAGTAAATATGCATATATTTACAGATTATGAACAACTTTTTACAACACAAACCAAGAAAACGTCACGCTGCTGATGCCGCTCGCGGCAACCCAACGCCAACAATAGCGCCTCGGCGCCAAGTCCCTTGCCGCGCACGGCAAGGTCTCTGTCTCGCAAGACAGAGTACGCGGAGCCCTCGGGACCGCGGGAGAATAACGTCTTGCTCCGCGCACGGGCACGTTCAAACTCAACTTTTCCAAAAGGCACGCCGACATTCCGAAGGGAGGCCGGACCTCCCCCTCTTCCCCGGAGTCGCCAACGTGGCATTGACAATGCCATTTCCCCAATTACCCCGGCGGCAAGGGCAACCACCCGCTCCCGCCCTGGGAACGAAAACTGTGTTTATTTCCCACGCAAGGAAATCTGCTTCCACTTTCGGGAGCTGGCCGCCGCTTGCCGCCAAAGGGAAAAACGTGAGGCATCGGGCGGCTCCGAAGGACGCTTCGGGTGACCACGCCGCTAATTCCCCGAGCTCTTTCAGCTAAGCTCCTTTGGCCATCCCTACAAATATGATCGCAGCGCCCCTTTAATGACCTGTAGGTTTTGAGTCACTCTCAGGAATAACGACCAGGTGGCTCAAATAGGTAGTCGTGAAGATGCATCCACAATACCTACGGCAGATCTGCCATTTCTTTAAGGAATGAGTTCTCTTGCTTTTCACCCATGGTATCAAAAGTCATGTCGATCCATTATAAGTACATTTCAGGAGGTACCAACTTAGCGCTCGGCGGCGAGACTTTTGAAGTATGTGCTACTCACTGCAAGTCCTCGAAAACTATCAAACACAATAGCGAACCGCAAGCAACACACACCCCCAAAGTTCAACCATGTTTGTTTTTGCTTATCTCCGCACACCCCGTAAACTTGGGGACAACTTTCTGATGCAATATCGTCAAAGCTATGCGGAGCGCAACTTCGTCTGCTTCTTTTGCAGGGGTTGTGGTGACGTCAGAAAGACGCCGAGCACTGATTGGCTCTGATTGAAAGGATAGTGGGTAAACCTGGAAGCAAGCTGCCTTGAGGTCTACCCACAATCCTTCGATCAGAGCCAATCAGAGCTCGGGTGTCCTGACGTCAACATAACTCCTGCAAAAGAAGCAGACAAGCTTGCGCTCCGCATAGTCATACGTGAACATTACCTGCTGATGCAAGCTTATGCATCCGAAACCCTCACGTCTCAATTGCCATGGAAAATTGTCCCATGTATAAAAGCCATTACGGAGAAACAGCGATCGCCAGTCAGCCAGACGCCGGCACCCAACGGGGACGTTGTTTAGAGCTCGCCGAGCGCCAACTTTTCCGGCAAGCGCGATTTCCATGCCGTTGCACCGACCGATGAAAGCCGTTCAATGCCTGTGAACCACACTCGTGCGACATTTATGATTCTCGTTACGTCACAAAATGTGTTCTGGCTGCAGTGTCGAAACCACGACTCTCTTCACCGCTTTTTGTAGAGGCAGGGCATCAGTTTCAGCTGAGGCAAGTAAGGATGCTTGGAGGTGCTCCTCAGCTTCTTAAAATCGAACAGCACAAACATCTTGTTGCTGTCATCCTGAAAAGAGAATGAGCAAATCTTAAAAAGACACCGTGAAAAGCAATTTTAAATTTTTTTTCGAATTTTTTGGATATATTGTTATGAATGACAATTGATGAGCCACCGAAAACTGAAGCCAACTATATGTTTAATGGGGCAAACTTGTGCTCGGATGTCATCAAGGCCAAGTCCCTCCAGCGATCACATTTCAAAGCCAGCAGGAGCTGGATCGCCTAGTTCATGAAACAAAAAGGATTTTCACTTAGGCGAAGAACCAGCATCTGTCAGAAGCTCCCAGAAGTCTATGAAGAGAAGTTGGTTGCGTTTTAAAGGTACATGATCAAGGTTCGCTAGTACAGGAGCCACATGATCGGGCGGATCGGAAACACTGACCAAATGCCGATATTTTTTTACATGCCATCTACCGTATTTACACGATATGTAGAGTCGACCCTTTTTTCAATTTTTGAAAATCTGAAGTGGGGAGTCGACTTATAATCGAACCAAAGCATTCCAACGCCGGCAAAAACGAAACAACCGCGATATCATGAACACCTCGGCTTGTTAGGAGTTGAGCCGGCTGTACCTTTAGCATTGCACTATTCTGTGCGTTCATTTTACAAATTAATTATTTTTTTTATTTGCGCGGACGAGTATTATTGATAGCGATTCGCAAATTAACCTGAATATACGGCGGTGAACAGCGCACGGCGCGCCCGACTCCCGGGGGTGGCGGCACTTCTTGTAAGAGCCACTCCGGAGGCCGCTGGAACAGCCTCACGGCTCACTTGGCTGACTTGGCTCACTCACGCCGCAGCTTCTCTTCGTAGTTTTTCGCACAATTCACGGTCGGACATCGTTCAATCGAGTGTCAAGATCATGTTGGAGAGCTAACTACGTTTTTTTGTGTTGACACGCGTGATCCGGGCAGTTTAGGTTTTCGGTGCTCGTTTATGGCCATTCTTCACTCGGAAGCAACCAACAACTGCGCTGTTGGACGCCAGTTCGACCCGTCGGAGCGGGTGATGCTCCAGTGGAGTCTGCAGTGGCGCGGGATCTTAAACCGTGACGGCAAACAAAGAAGTTTCCGTAGGCCAAAGTCTGGATAGGTGGGGGTGCCTTCCGGAGTTGGAGGTCAGCAGGCTTGCAACGTACGCTGCAAAAGTGTGCAATCGGTCCCTTCCCGTGACGTTCAACGCGATCGCCGAGCAAGCGCAGAAGATGCGGTTGATCCTGTCATTTGCGAAGTGCAAGATTTCACGCCGACGACGTGCTTCGAAAATGTAGCAGTGATGACGACGGGACCGACATCACCAGTGCGGACGAGTCGTAGTCACGGTGGTCGTAGTCAAGTCGCGGACGGAGTGAGAACTACAGTGAGCAGCTTCAGTTATCCCGCCTCCAGCGTGAACTTCCTAGTTTTGATAACTCCTGGGCATCTCATGCACCTCGCGCGTGCATGCGCAGCCAAAGCACGCCAGAAGGCATCGGTCGCGAGGTTCCGCTTTCGAAACAGATACTTTGCCGTTCTCACGTGTTCGCAATAAAATGCGCATGTAAAGATTTGTTTTTGGTGATGTGCACTGTTGGGGGGTCGACTTACAATCGTGTAAATACGGTAACTACACGGTGGAGACCAAGGGAGCTAAGCAAGTGTGAATACTCTTAACTGGCAATGAGAAAAACAGGATAAGAGGAATGTTGTGCTGTTTGGCGGACGGTCACAAGTTGGACCCGTACTTGATCTTCAAGAGGAAGACGTTGCCGAAAGATGTGACGCTCCCTAAGAACGTCACTGTTCCATGTGCACCCCAAAGGGTGGATGGACACCGACTTGATAATTGACTGGATCGACACCGTGTGGAGAAAGAAGCCTGGAGTCGACCTGGGCGTACGTTCCATGCCGGTGCTAGACTCTTTCAGGTGCCACATCAGCAAATCTGTCAAAGAGAAACTTGTGGCCTGCCACACCAACCTCGGGATCATCCCCGGCGGAATGACTTCACAACTTCAGCCGCTCGACGTCTGCCTCAACAAGCCGATAAAGGATTATGGATGTGCGGCGTACAATGATTGGCTTGTCGACGGTGAGCATGTGCTGACTTTGGCAGGGCGTTTGAAGTGATGGACGCTCGGCGACCTGGCAAAATGGATGCACGAGTCCTGGAAGGTGCTCCCCGGGCGATGGTCGTGCACTCCTTCAAAAAGTGTGGCATTTCAAACACTTTGGATGGAAGCGAGGACGACTGTTTGTGGTCCGTGGACAGTGGAAAAGAACTCTTGCCGGACTCCGAAAGCGACTAGCGTGATTGTTTTGTGTGTGCATAAGCTTGCGCACGGTTCATAAAATGTGTCTTGAGGTATGTGGTGTTCAGACATCATTATTTTATCAGCTCGGTTTCAATCGGCATCAAGTTATTTTTTGAGTATCTGGGAGTTAAATATCCCGCACATTAGGATTGGGGGCGCGTTTGAATGTGCAAACGCGGTAACTTTTGGGTGGTCCCACCCATTACTACTGGATTGGCTTGGCTGCACGGCCGAACACGTTCACAAGCCTAATGTCTCCCGGTTGCGCCATCCGATGCACTTAATCTGCCGTCTGACACCGGCTGCTTGTCATGCGGGCAGACGTGCGGTGGAGTATGGCGTCATCTGCTATTAGGACATACCCTACTGCCACCTGCAACACCCGTCAGACGCAACCACGAAAGAGGCACACCAGCATCCACTATCGCCCGCGTCTGTCTTACTACGACCGCAAGACGCGACCATGAAAGCGGCCCTCTAGCATTCCATCTTGCAGTAGCCACAGTCAAAACCAAAGACAAGAGGCAAGACCAAGCGGAACAACAATTAATAACTTAATGTTAATTTGATTTGGATTGAAGGTGCAGCCAGATTTTATGTTCCAGTTCTGTTACCGCCCAGTATGTCTTGTACCTGTACAGTAAACTTCCGTTAATTCGACCTCGACGGGACCTTGAAATTTGGTCGAATTATCCGAATGATCGAATTAAAAAAAGGACAGAAAACGGTTAAAATTAAACTTCCTTTTATTGTCCAAAGTACTCACGGATGGTCTGCTGCCGACTGCGCTTAAAACGCATGTCCAAAAGCAGGCTTCGGAGGGCAGCCTAACTAAACGTCACGTCCCCGAAAAATCGCGCACTACAAAAATAAAATAAAATAAAATAAACGAACAAAGTAAGTTTTACAAATTGACTTTGGCAACAAGCAAAAATCAGCTCGTGACAAAAAAAAAAGAATTTGCGTTATATACTGGGTGAAACAGTAGACGGCAGGCTCTAAATCACTGAATTCGTTTCTTAATCTATCGCTAGACTTTGTGCAGTTGCCACAGATGGTGCATTTTTTTTGTAAAATTTGCAAAGAACGAACTTACCTGAGGAAAAAGTGAAGAAAGAAAAAGGCTTAGCTCCTATGGAAACGCAGCGACGCCACCGGTCTTCAAACAACACGCGCCGTTTCGCACGGAGACAAGAGATGGTGCAAGCGTCAACGATCAGCATACGGCGCCGAACGGCACTTTAGCAGACGATCTTGATTAAAGCGTTCCGTTCCGGGCGCGCGTCGAGACAAATAGGCGCAGACAACAAGGAACTGCAGTTCCTTGTCTGCTAGCACGCCGCCTCGGCGTGCGTCTGCTCGTTGTTGGCGGCAGTGGCGCCAGCGACATGGCCATCTCTTGTCCCGTGCGACGGCGTCGTGTTGTTTCCAGACCGAGGCGTCGCTGCATTTCATAGGAGCTGCCTTTTCTTTCTTTTCTTTTCCTCAGGTGCGCTCTACAAATTATACAAAGAAAATGCACCATCTGTGGGCAGCGCTGCACAATCGTACGCGATAGATTAAGAAACGAATCGTCGATAAAGAGCCTGCTGTCTCTTGTTTCACCCTGTATATATATATATACATGATGCTACAGAGAAGCGCTGAGCGCGCGCTGAGAAAGCTTGCACTGCTTTGGAGCCGGGCGGCCAGACCGTCGGCGACAAAGAAAAATAACAACAAAAAAGGAAAAGAGAACTCACTGTTTTCCGGTGCACAAATGGAACGCACACAATGTTACAGAAAGAAAAAAACGCTTTGAGAGCGCTGCAGTTCGGTACGTGCGCGCCAGACCACGTGCTATGTTCCCGCGCTACTCCACGCCAGATTGGTTGCTCTGGCTCGTGATCATTCGCTAAGGTCCATCTCAACGGCGTAGGGAGAAGCGGGCCTATTTGCGCATGTTCGGCTTTGCAGCAAAGGGTCTGTGTTTCTTCGTAGGTTGGTGTTTTTTTCTGCCGTGGTGCCGTGCAACGCAAGCCCGCTGCGCATTCAGCTGGGACGAATTATCCGATGCAAGGTCTTCCGAGTTAACTATCGAACTTTTCATCCCATAATAATGTATGGCGCTTCGCCGACTTTTGAACACGATCAATTAAACGAAAAGTCGAATTAACCTAGGTCTAACTAACGGAGTTTACTGTACAGCCGTCATGACTGTGTTCCTTTGGTGCATGTGGCTTATGCTGAAACTAGCAGCTAAGCAATCGGTCAAGCTGAAGATTGCCCAAGCAGTGCCAAGACTTAAGTGCATCTGGGCTGTGTATACCAAAATACCGAAGAAGAACTCGACAAAACACTAAATATAAGCATGATGACACAAGTCAAAGGTGGCCAATAAGCCGCATGGGCACGTAATACGTCACTGCCACCATCGCTCAATTGTCTGCAGCAGCACAATGGATGAGAATGCTAGGTTACGGACGCATTGCGACCATCTCATGGCAGTGCAGCAGGTGGCAGACGAACCACCAGCCAACACGAGCGGAGGGTGCACGTGCCTTCAACTCACGATAGGTCGGTCGCAGCCGATCCAGTTGCTCTTAGAATTGGTCGCAACAGACCCGCAATGTACAACTACATCTCAGTAAGCCACGGTTCCTGGGGTTGCAGTCGCAGCTGAAGTATTTGGCACAAACGGGCCTGGAAGCCATTGCCACAACAGAACAAGCCGGAGTCAAGGACAAAGGGAGTAAAGTAATTGTGTTGCATGTATATTTACGCCGTGGGAAGTTAGTCAGCCCTGATGGGTGCACGGTGTCCCTACTGTACGAGATAAATTCAGTCAATGCAGTATGACTGCGAGCCTGGGGTCTTTAAAGTGCATCATGCAGTGGTGACTACACGACCACACGCCGGTACGATGATCATCCAGATCGAAACGGGCGGGGGTGGGTATTGAACCCAAGGCCCCCGTGTTCTGCAGTGCGAGCTTTCGCTTCCCATGCTCCAAGCTGCAGTGCATTAACACACACGGTCACCTATCCCCCACCCCCCAATGAAGGGAGGCATACCTTCTGGACGAACTGGAAGCCAAACTTCTTCATTGCCTTGGGGAAGCCGTCAATGTTCTTGAACCTGCTTTTCACCTCTGCAATTTTCAGCAGGCCCCTGAGAACAAAATGTAAAAGAGTGAACAAAATGTAAAAAAGTGCACATTTTAGGGTAAGTTCTTGCGCGTTTCAATGCCGCTGTTGCATGTTTTGTTTTCGTGACATCTTTGAGGTGATAGGTGCCTATCGACGCAACCTATCCAGTGATGAGAACAGCACCCTCAAAGGAACTATGCAACAGAAATTGGGGTTGATGTCCATAAGAACACAGCCTCCCGCACGTAGTTATTTTGTCGGGGCAACACTGGGTACTCCCACGCCATGCATCATCTTCTGAAGCAGTGCTATTGGCTGCAGAATTTTGTTTTCCTCCTGTTTTGTGATTTCTAAGGCTTACGGCCTCCCTGTGCCTACACTGCAGAGTGGCAGTCTAGAAAACACTAGTTTTGTTTGGGGTTATTTGGCCATGTCTGTTTTGCAGCCCCTCTTCTATGGGATGCAAACACAGAGGAGTTCCGATGCTTGCAATATCGAGTATGCAAAGAGAGCCGAAGTCCTTGAGGGGGTCGTGACTGATCTCAAAGTTCTGAAGAAAGTGAAGCTCACCCTTTCTTGAGGATCCGATTTGCTTCCAGGATGAAGGCATTCAGGTTTGTTCCCATCAGAGAGAGACAGAAGACGGCCACATCAACAGTCTGCCTGTACAGTGGGAGCTGCAGAATAAAAATGTGCGCACACAAAAATTAAAACAACGAAAAAACAAATAAATACATATATATATTTATTTTCAAGTATACTACGTTTAAGGGGGGACACTACCCAGAAAAAAGAATTTCTGCAAAAAGAGGGAGGGGCCCCCCTCCCTCTGTTTTGCAGAAATGCATATTGTAATATCCTGAGAGATAGCCCACCTAAAGTCGATACAAAATCGGATGAAAATAAGTGGTGGGCTAACTTCCGGTGTGCCATAACAAAAAGAGTTGAAAACATGTTAGTTTTGGACTTTGTGACCCTCGAAACTTGTGATCGCAGGAAGGGGGGCGCGATGAACCAAAATGACTGTCCTTCCCAGTAGGCAATGTTTGCCTATCTCCCGCCGTGGTTAAGTAACACCGTTTTTGCTGAGGACACCAATTGGCCAAGGAAGTGGGCAATTTTTCGGTGTTTCAGAAAAAGTAGTGAATCATGCCAAAAATAGGGGTGAGCTATCTTTTGGGGGTTGGGGCATCTCTTGGGATATTATGGTATGTATATATAGGGTCGGCTGGACTTCCCGGAAGGGGGGGTCAAAAGCGTCATAGGCCCCCAACCCTGGCTCCGCCACTAGTCTCCCCTCCATCCAGCCGAAACGTTCGTTGCTGCCGCAAAAATGGCAGAAGTCCAGCTGGGGGGAGCTTGACTGAGACTTCAAAGCAGAAAAATGCTTTTGCTTGACGCGTGATTAAAAACTGCCGTGTTTCCCTGTGTTGCTCAGAGAGAACGTTTTGTGGCACATTGAGCATTCAGCACCGTGAGGATACTTTCGAACGGGCTTAATCCACATTGCATATTCTGAAATATTCAGGCTCGTCCAGTCCAGATTAAAGGAGCACTTCCTCGCCGCCGGCGGTGAAGAGACTTCACTTTCAGAAACAAGATGAAAATACGATCCAGAACCAGACCTGCATAACTGAACATTCGGCGGTGCACTGCACCTTGTGCGCTGCAGCCGCTTCCGAAAAAAAACACCCAAAAACGCGACTAAAAAAAGATGCACAATTTTGGGCTTTTGGCATAGCGTGCGCTGCAAGGTTGCCAGGTCCCTGGAGAAAAACAATAGAAGCCAAACCTGGCAACCCTGGCACTGCTGCCCCATTACATGTCCTGGACTGGATTTGTCGGCTGTTTCCTTTGCATCGGGTAAGCAGAGTCTGCGCTCCACTCCAGACAGAATTGATTCCTTATTTTTCTGCCACCAAGTCCTGAAGTCTCTTCTCGGTGTGTTGAATGAAGTTTTCGGCTCAATTTCCCTGACTGGATTTGCTTTTTGACAATATCCCTGAAAATTCCCAGATTTTTCCCAGTAGTTTAAATTTCCCTGACAATTCCTGGTTTTCCCATTCACTAAACACCCTGAGAATATGACGACCATAATTTAAGACCAAATATCTAAAAAAGCTGCATCGTCCCAAACAGATCAGCACATAGCCAGCAGAACACTGAAAGCAGTCATGAAACCAAGCAGAACATTAGAATTAAACAAAGTTCACTGTTGATGCCTAAATGAATTTGCATGTCTTAGGAAAGAATCTTCAAATGCTCCTTGAAGCTTCAACCAGGTCACTGAAAGAGAAAATCACAACACAAACACGAAGCTCATTGAACGGTAGATACAAAGCGTACTAGCAGAAACCAGTTAGCCACCTATTAAAGGGGCCCTGCAACAACTTTTTGACTGGTTTTTAATTTGTATAGAACGTGAGCGCACTGAACGTAGTAACTTAATGAAACTTTTTTTTTCTCAAGTTTCACTTTATTTTAAAAGTTATGGGCAAATTAGAATTACAAAAACAAGCAAAAAATAACCTCTTTCATGACGCCGTAGGTCCTGGCTTGAGTGGCCGTGAACGAGAGGAGGGGTAGTGAGCTCATCGAGCGCTCACGGCTGCCGCACTCCGTGTCGACGGCTCGAGAGGGCGCCACTAAAGCATGTGTTGGATAGGTTGTATGAAGCGGGCGGCCAGGGCGGCTCGTATTGCATTTGCTGCACGATTAAAGACTATTTCGGCATAACACTTCATTGGCCACAAACGACAGCAAACACGGGGTAAAGATCAGTTCAGAAAGGAAGCCACTTCGCGCTGCCATACCGCCACATGGCCAAATCGCCTGCAGGGCCCGCGCCGAAGGCCTTCGAACACCGGTCGGATCCTCAAATCGGTATACGACCGCAGCGCCGCCGTGTACACCCGGGACCTTTCTACGCTCGCCGTTCGTCGGTGCCTCATCCCACTAGCCCTTTCTAGTATGCGCCGTTTTTTCCGCCGCTTGGTGGCAGGTATGTCGACGGGTCATTTCTTGTTTCCGTACTTTATAAACTGCATTTGTTTCTTTTCTGATCTAAAATACTGAACAAAAACTACTTTCATACATAAATGAAACGGTTCGCGACACTTATATTTTGTATCTCGACTAAAAAAAAAGCTTTTAGCGGCTCTGACCAGTAGTAAGGCCAGGACCTAAGACGTCACATATCGCGCGCTTTCGGCAACGTGGGTCGCCCTCGTAGGTGGAGTAGTTTTCCGCGTCGTCCGGTTAAAATATGACGCACTGATATTTAGTTACTCTCTCCGTGCCCGCTGGCTTGCCCGAACCCCAAGAGACGTGGAAACCGCAAAAGAGGTAGACGCTTAAATATGATGATGTCACTCGGGACACACTGCTATGAAGCAGCACAGCTGTCACCAAATTTTTCCAACGCACTTATTGGAAGATGTGAAGAGCGAGCTAGAGATTTCAGATTCCTATGAAGTACATTCACAACAAATTGGGGACTAACGATAAGCGATGCAGTGTTAGACACCAGAATAAAAACGAGCCGATACACTGGGCGCAAGTCCCAAATGATGTGGTACAGGGTGACTCTCGTCTGCACCCTAAGAAGTGAAAAAGCGAAGCTCACCCTGCTCATATCGCAGACTGTGACTTGATCGTTGAGCGCCTTCAGGTCGAACGAGTGAACCTTCTTGTTCGTCAGTGTGCGTGCAATCTTGGCTTCTCCACAGCCCAGATCAGCAATCACGGTCGTGTTGGGCCTAGAACCAAGACGGGGAACGTTTGGCGAAACCAAGAGGACTGCATCATTGGCAAAAAGGTTGATTCCTGAACGCAATTAAATGAGAGATTAACAATAGAGTAGAGAGACTTCTATTGCTTTCATGGCATCCGTGTTGTACCGTGCGCAGACGAAGGAACGCAGTCTGGCTAGGTAAGTGAGTAAGAAAACAGGATGCAAAGTATGTTACTGCTAGTCATTGATAGGTTGGAGCAGTGGGAAGAACACATTAGGTCTCCCATTCCAATAAAGAGCTTTCCATTCATCATGGTGCTCACACATCGTGCGAGATTCGGTCGTGCACGCATCGACAAAGCCCCAATGAAGGCAGAAAATTTGCAGTAGGGATTCGACGCCCCAGAGAAGCATCCTACTGCTTCTAATGGGTCAGTAACCATGGTGCTTTCAAGCACGCTATTCTTTAATGCATCGTTGTGCACAGTCAGCCCTGGGCTGAAAACAATTGACCTTTTCATCCAACCTACAAATATGTGCAAAACGAGTCCTTGACATTTAAGGGCAATAAATGTGGCCCTTAATGGCACAGCCATGGACAAAAAACTAGACTGCCTTAACACGTTTGCCTCTCATAGTGCTATTTCGCAGCAACAGGAGAATCCTTTGTAGATTTAGGGGATGGCATGCCCTCTCAGCACTTGCATGCAAACAGATAGCTCACCACCCCTCAGTTGTGCCAATGCAAGTGAAGAAGCATGTTTGTGTGTTTAAGCATAGCCTCCATTATACTAGAAATCCTGTCAATCCCACGACAGAGCCATTGAGCGTGTGGCCACCGCAAAATGGTGAGCAGCAGTGCCGAATGGTTACACATATGGTAGCGCTGAGCCACTTCTGGGGTAACCCCTCAGCCAGCGTAAACAATATGAGCGGTGGCCTCTCTGCGAAACAGCAAACTGCGACGGAGAAAAAAGAAAAGAGGTTCTTGGCACGTGGAGATACGGGAGAGGGGCGGAATAGAAGAAGGCTGACGCAAAATGTTCTCCTTTCCTGAAAAGCACACAAAACAGAAAGGAGCATGTTTGTGTTTCCGTATTTTACCGCTGGGGCATTGCCAGAGAGAGCCTTTGCCTGTGCCCTCTTCTCGAGCTTCTTTCACCTTTACAGTGTCCATGTTCTTTCGCGATTTGACAGGCTTTCTAGAATAAAAGAGGCTATGGTTTAAGTTAGTTTTTGTTTCTTTTTGTACATGACTGTATCTTAATACAAAAGGTGGAACTTGGCTCAGTAGAAGCTTCCATGTTCACGAGCCAGCTCGTATGTTACCGACTACGCACGTGTAAGAGTGCAAATGCCAACTCACATGCTTTGCAGAGAATCAATGATGACGTCCACGGGATTGACGGGCCACTTGGAGACCTGTCTCTCGAAGCCCTCGTGATAGACCTGGAAAGCTTTCGGATCCTCCTCAAACGAACGAACGGCGTCGGCACTCTGCGACGTGTAGAGCTCTTCGTTGAGCAGACGAAACCGAGCGGCCCGCAGTCGTTCGAGGGCTCTCTCTCTAACGTCTTGCGAGGACGCTGGACCCGACGACAAACTCCACTTGCTCTTTGCCTTCTTGGAGCCCTGCAGCGGGGCCATGTTAGGTTCACTGTAGTCGTCTCCTTCGACAATGTTGTCCGCTTCAGCCGTTGCTTCATCGTCGGAAAGTTCCTCTCGGTGGCTTTTGGCAGTGCCGTGTTCACCTTTTGCCCGCTTGAAGACCTGCTCGTCGCACGCGAGAGGTTTGGAACCGTCCAACTCGCTTGTTGGTGCGTAGTTCAGTACGCTTCCTATGTCGCTTCCTCTTCTTGCATTTTGTCGACGTAGGTTGTTCCTTCACCCACTCTTTCTTAGTAACCTGGGGATCGAGGTTCGTTGGGATACCACTTCTGGCAGGGCTTGCCTTGTTCGTCAGGACGGGTGGGTTGTGGCGCCTTGCTGGCTGTCGTCCGATCTCTTTGCAGAGTTCACTTTGTGACTAATTCCTGGCTCAACTGAGAAGCAACCGGCTTCCAACATGTCATGTGAAGCCTTGGAGGTACTTGCCTTCGTATTAGTACCCAAATTCGGCGCTGTTTGTTGCGGGCTTTCTCTTCTTCTTCCGGCGTTTTTTTTTCCTCTCGTCCTCACCCTCTTTCGATGGGCTGTCCAGTGGTGCTGGCGCCAGTGTGCTTAGTCTTGGCCTCGGGACGCAACGGCCGCGGCCGCTCAAAGTTTTCGTCGGGATCCAGACCGCTTAAAATCGAAGTCACTCCGCTCCTAAGTTCGTCTAACAACCGAGCTTCATTGGCACTTTCATCGTCCGCCTCGGCTCGACTTTTTAACTTCGGCTTTTGGAGCTTGGAGCTGCGTTCTGTTGTGGGTTTAACCGATGCCTCAGTATCACGGTCGGTGTTAAGATACTTTGGTCGCTTGGCTTTGACCGCCACCTCGTAGTCTCCTTTTTTCGTTTAGCCGACGGGAACAGTTGTTCGACAGGACCAACAGATTTCTTGGAGCTCGGCGAATGACTGAACGGTACGGAGTCTGCTTCAAAAGGGACGAAGGCCGTTTGCTTCGCCGAAGATAGCGAAGTCTCCTTCAAATGTGAACGCTTCTTGGCGCCGATTTTACCAGCTAAAACTTTCGGAGCGCTGGTAAGCCGTATCTGCTTCGGATGTTTAGGATGGATTAACTTGAGTTTCATTTTTAGATTCGCGTATCACAGGAACCAGAATCCTTGAGACACGTACCAGACGTTGAATCTCGGGCTGTGCGTCGTCAGCGAGTCTTGAACAAGAGCTCGGGCGTTTAAGAACTTCACGTAAACATGTTGTTTAAGCGGTGGTAGCTCATATTAGAGATAAAACTTCGGGAATCAAATAGGACATCGCAGTTATTGCGAATCGTAACAAACACACGTGCAGTAACGAGCTGTTCTGTTTTTGCCGACGCACGAGTCCTCTGCCGGCGAATTTCAATTTTAGAAGAAACACGTAACACTACATAAAACAGTTAAAAAAATTAGGCGGCTTATTTTATTTTCATTTACAACATTTATTTCACTATAGGATTTACAGAATATTTTTTTTATTATCTTGAGGATTTTGTTTTTCCCAGTTTTAGATTTTCTCATATTGATCATAATTTTTTGGCTCGGAACATGTAGCGACCTCCTTCGGTTGCAACGCGCACTATTTTGTCGTCTTCTCTGGCGGGAAAACAAATTAATATATTTCGCGATAACGTGCTCTCTGCCTTTTCGTCTTTGTTTGTCCTGCTTTGGTTGGCTCCAGAAAAGAAGGCCGCTCCAATAACAATCAACGCAACAAACAAAAAAAGTTTTTTTTTTTTTTTTTACATTTGTTTTTAAAAGAAATATTAATTTTACGTTCGTGACACGACATTCTTAAATGTTAAATCATCCGGGGTCTGCAGTCAAAATAGTTGTCCGATTATTTTGATGTCAACAGTAGAAGTAGGTACTGTAAACAACTTTATTTTCGCGAATCGCCTTCAATTCGCCGGAAAATGGGCCCCGCGAACAATTCTGGCAAAATGTAGAACACACTGGAATCGAGCAGGGTGATTCAAGGAGACGCAATCCGCAAAATTCGGTGTCTTAGCCTATCAGCAAGGCTGCGATTTTGTGCAGCGTTGCCCACACATGGTGCTTATTTCTTTTTTTTTGGTAAAATTTTGCAAAGAGCGAACTCACCCGAGGAAAAGTAAAGAAAGAAAACGGGCTTAGCTCCTATTAGAGTTCCTGTATATGCTACCTACGTGGTAGCAGAGTTGCGCATTCAACCTCGGCGGGTGCAGGACAGCGGCGGCTTTCCCGCACGCCCTGGATGCTGAGCTCCTCGCGTGACTAATAGCGAGTTCGTTTCACACGCACTGGCACCGTTCGAGTTCTCTCCCAGAATGCATCGCACTCGCAGAGTGTTGCACGGAGAACTGGACTCAAACGAACTCGCCAAATGCACCGAGTGCAGAAGACTGATGCTGCCGCCATCTATGTTGTAGAAAAGGTACCGACCTCAAACCGAAACTAGCGCCTTTCTGTTCGGAGTGATGGGTGTGAATGCAAGTGTGCAGTCGCTACCAACGTTTATCTACAAACGTTGGTCGCTGCAACCTGTAGTTTATAGTTGCGATGACTTCAAGCAACTCGGCTGTCGTAGAGATAGTTACAGACGGCGTAAATTTCCGCAACCAGCTGTCTACAAAGCAGCTGGTTGCAATCTTTCAATTCTTATAACCGTTTACACTGAAGAAAACTGATGATGCTGTCCGAGCAGAAGCTTGATCCGTTTGAGCATGGTATTATGCGTGAACCACTGAAATGGTACGGATTAAAACAAGTCTGTTGGAATATCCAGCAAAACTTTTCGTGGGACTTTCGATTTCGATCGTCATTACAGGTGGATCAGATATTAGCCTTGGTGAGGGCGTCGAGAATGAGAGCTTTCTCGAACAAAATACGACGGGGCAAGTTAGCTGACGTAGGTAAATGTTAAACATGATGATGTTGCCCAAGCCTCGGGTAAAGTCACTATGTTTAGCTTTCTCTGATGCTTATTGGGCAGTCAGAGGTTTCTGCTGGGGGAGTTTTGTCGACAAATGTTCAATTTTTCACCCGCACACGGATGGTGATAAATATCTCGCGGGCCGCTGATGCGTTTGTTCTGAGCATTTCTTGACACACTGGTATATTTCAGCGTCTGTACGGCAACAGAGCGACTTAAAACCTGCAAATAAAGCACGGGTTGTCAATTGCTTCCTTCATGAAATAGCAGACGCTCACAATTCAAGCTCGCGTTTGATTCCGTTGCCCGCGGGACGCGATTTCTATCAGAAAATCTACTTCTTTTCCCTTTCGGTTCCGCGACACATCGTAGCAGACGAACCCCCGTCGTCTGCTCCCGCTCCTCGCCGGCCTCGCCGGAGCGAGGCATGACGGGATTGCATTTCGGCGCACGCCCGATTTTCTCGGTGCAGCGAGTGCATGCACGCGTGGGGTGCCGCCGCTGAAACGAACTCGGAGAGTGCAACCACTCGTGGAGTGCCTGCCGAAACGAACTCGCTTTACGCCGCGAGTGGGCACGCGTGGACACGAGTGCCGTGAAACGAACTCGCTATAAATTTGGCGAGTAGAGGCGCCGCGCGCGCCGCCGCGCATGGAAAACAGGAAAGGAGGAGAAGGAGGCGAAAGCAGGGGAACATACGCCGGGGCGCGTGCAACGTCGGCGGAGCGACCGTAGCGGTGGCTTTCCTGCACGGCGCTGGATGCTTTGCTCCTCACGTGATCGATCTCGGCGAATAGCGGCGTGGCGGCGCGGGGAAAAACAAATGCGCAACTCTGCTCCCCCTCGCTCGCACCCAGCCACGTTGTCCCCATATCCGGTATGCGTTCTGAACAAAAAGCAAGAGATTACAACCCCGAACAAGTAAAAAAGTATAGAAGGGTCATAACAAGAACGACTGACGGTTGCAATTAAAATGTTAACACGTTCTACTGTCGAGGCGAGAAGAAAGCGATGTTTTCACGCATACCGGAAGTTCCAGAATTGAAGATGGCGGCGCCCACGTAGAAAAGGTGTATAGAGGAACTCTAGCTCCTATGGAAACGCAGCGACGCCTACGGTCAACGTTACTAGAACTCTCAGTTGGGAAACTCACCGTTGAAACCTGGGCCGCTGGCGTCCACCGAGACCGAGCTAAATGCGACAACAGCGCCACTCTGTATCATTTGTCTTAACTGTAGTCGCCTTGAGCTTTTAGAAAGCATGTTTTTGCGTAAAAACCAACGAAAAAAACTCTTTTTGTAGTAACGTTTATTGGAGATTAGTACAAAACGGGGGCGCGTGTTGTTTTCTAAAATCTTTAGGTTGCAAGTTTTGCAGTACAATTAATATTGTTTTTATACAACCGTGCCTCAGCGGTGATTTCAGGTAGCGCGTCCCGAGCTAGGTGCATATTAACCTAGTAGTAATCCGCGGCGCGTCCGCTTGGGAGACGAGGGCGGTACCTCGAAGCCCTTTCCACAGTATCTGTTCTGGCCCCAAAATGGCCGATTACAATGAAAATGGAAGTCACGTGCAGTTCCTCGACTGGCCGCTGCGGGAGAAATGGCGGCGTTGTGATCGCCATTAGCTCGGTTCTCGTGGACGGATCGGTGCCACTTTTTCAGAGCAGTCTCTATGGCAGTTTCCCAACTGAGTGGTTCTAGTAACGTTGCCTACGGTCTTCAGACAACACGGCGCCGTTTCGCACGGGAGACAAGAGATGGCGCAAGCGGATCCGCTGACGCCAACTGCCGCCAACGAACGAGCATACAGCGCCGAGCCGGCCGCCTTGAGCAGACGATCTTTTCGACTCAAAAGCGGAGCTCGTTCCGCAGGCGGCGACAATCGCAGAAACAAAAACAGGCGCGGTAAGAAGAAGGAACTGCAAAGCAGACAACATCGGTATCCTGAAAAAAACAAAAAAACAGTTAAAATAACCGGGCAAACCATTTTTTTTTAAATTGGTTATGTGTCCATTCAATGTGTTTTATTAGTAAGGATGATAAAATAATGCATTACCAACTGATATCAGAAAAGCTCGCGCCGCTTTTGAGTCGAAAAGCTCGTCTGCTCAAGGCGCCGGCTCTCGGCGCTGTATGCTCGTTCGTTGGCGGCATTTGGCGTCGCACCTTAGCTACAGTGGCTTAAAGGCGGTAGTGTAGTTACCGCGCAGCCTCCACCATGCATCGGGAAACGGCCGTGGGTTCCTTGGAAGATGGTGTGTAGGTGGCGCTTCGATCCGCAGCTCCGCTCCCGGGTGCCACACGGGCCGGCAGATAGAGGCACCCAAACACGCTTCACAACTAATATAAATACCTCAGAAATAATTATCTGTTTCCAGTGAACTTCCCACGACATGATTTGCGTTCGCAGGTGAATAAAAATGTGAAACTAGCAGACGACAGTGCCGCGAATCGGCCGGAGCTGGCCGGAGCCAAGCTGGCCAGGGCGGCGAAGCCGAAGCCATAGCCGGAACGACGGTGCTGCAAGCGCCAGCGCCACCCGCGGCCGTCTTCCAACGCTGTGCCGCTTCTCCGGTTTCGTTCGTTACACTACCCCCTTTAAGCCACTGTACCTTAGCTAAGGGCGTCGCGACCGCTTGCGCCATCTCTTGTCTCCCGTGCGAAACGGCGCCGTGTTGTTTGAAGACCGGTGGCGTCGCTGCGTTTCCATAGGACCTAAGCCTTTTTCTTTCTTTACTTTTTCCTCAGGTAAGCTCGCTCTCTCACAAATTTCACACACACAACAAAAAATGCACCTTCTGTGGGCAATGCTGCACAAAATCGTAGCGCGATAGGTTAAAAAATCTGAATTTTGCGGTTGATTTAAAGAGCCTGGCGTCTCCTTGAATCACCCTGTATATTGAGATCCCACCACGTCGCGAAAATTAGAGCCCACGATTTATTCCCAGATTTCAGCTTTGACCTAAATAACGAAATACTGAGCCCGCGAAGAATAAGTCGTTTACAGTTCTTCCATTGCCTCGACGCTCTCCGTCAAAATTTGGAAGGCAGTCGCCCTGCAGTCGGCATCGCAGTTCAAGACACCGAATGTGTCTTGAACCGCGATGCCTTCGCCTGACTTGCTTTCGATGTGGGTTCAAAAATTTACGTGAGAGAGCGTCTGGCACCTGCTGAAAGTACGTCACTTGTCCCGCGGTGTGGCAAAGGGAAGAGCGGGGAGAGGGGGGGGGTACCTTTCCTTTTCCCGAACTATTTACCACAAATGTCTGGGGTAGAGAGACTAGATTTAAGAGGGCACACTCTAACCATGGAGAGCTTTTGAAATTTAATGGAGGACACGTTCTGCGTTTATTGGTGGTGCTCATGCCCATGCGTGCGTTGCCGCCTGGCATGGAGGATTGCGAGCGGAGAGTCTTGGGCAAAGCTAGGCGATGCTTGCCGTGATCCACGCTTTTGCCTCCCCTCGCACGTTACCGTATTTTCCGTGCTATAGTCCGCGGACTATGCATGTTTACAAGTTGAAATTTCAGGCTGTGCGGACGATCTACGCGCGCGCACTATACAGGACTTTTTGTTTCAAGATCGTTCATTAGAACGAGACGTGACGGATTTTGTGAATGAAAGAGTATATTAATAGAAAAAATCGTAAGGGTGCAGGCGAGCTGGTGAATATTAACCATGTTGGATTAACCTGAGACTGGGGTAGAGATTGAGACTATATAAGGAGGCGGACTAAATAAACCATGTTAGCTGAGTTTGAGACGTCGTCCTGTCTATTTTCTGTCCCTTCTACGTTTTGATGTTCCTTCTCTACCCCAGTCTCAGGTTAATCCAACATGGTAGTATATTAATGATGATTTATGTATAACACAAGCTTCTTTGCGAGCTAAGAGAGCAGACATTTGTTAGGGTGTGCCATGTATGAGAAGATTGTCGTGTCTCGTCTGCAAGGTGTCGTGTCTATGCACGGTGTGCGGACATGCACCGGGTGCGATTCAAGTGTCGTGTCTATGCACGGTGTGCGGAGATGCACCGGGTGCGGACTATCTAAGCAAAAGCTTATTTTTCGGCCCTAATCGGTTTCTGATGAGTATTCACTCCGTGCGACGCGACCGGCGCGCCGCCGCTCGGCCGTTAGCGAAGGTAAGCAGTGAGAACCTCAGAGAAACGAAGCCACGCCGCATACTTTGGTACGCACTGAAGTCAAGGGGGATCTGGACGGTGCAAAAGAGCGAAAAATATAAATCTAAGGATACTACAATGAAACTTGGAATCAGTGGACAACCGACGTTTGAGTTTGGCAGTATATGTGATGTGCTTTCTTTTTTGATCAGCCTCCTTCCGGACGTGGAAATCGCCTTTCTTCATATTTGGGGTTGCCGGTAGGCACTAGGTGACTGCAAAACAAAGCGCCGAAATTGTTTTTGATCAAATTAATGCAAAATAACTGGTACATCTCAATAAAAGAAGTAAAAGAAATGATAATTTAAAAAAAGTCATATATATACATACATATATGGGTGGTTTCATCTCAAATCGGGCAGGCTAAAAGAGTCTAATTTTTAATTTTGACGAAAAAATATATGTTTTGGGGGCATTTCTCAAATGAAGGAGGGCGCAAACCGCATGTTGCCCAGATTTTTTGTTCTCGAGTTACGAAGCGTAGAAGCCGCAGTGGCAGAAACTAGCATTTTTGCCTGCCGTCGCAGGTCGCGTGTTTGACACCCTCTGCTGCCGCTACTGTTTTTCCTCCGCCATCTTAACTTTTTCCCCTCATTTAATAGGTACTATAAAGATACCTTGATGTATTCAAATATTTTTAGGAATTTTAGTATTGTTTTAAATAAAATGTCAAACTCGTCGTTCAGGTCGATGTTTGGTCAACTTTGACAGGTCCTTACTTTGTCTGTACTTAAGGTAAATTTTCTTTCTTTAGCTCTATAGAAAGCCCAAAGCAAGCCCATTATAGATATAATAATACCATTATGATCTGTTGAATAGCCGCTCCGCCACCTTCATGTAAACGTTGTGAGAAATAACAAATGTTGAAAGTTTTAAATCGATTTTCTCAAAAACCTTATTTTGTAAATTTTTATTTTTTAAATTATTTTAGATATAATAGTCGACTACAAGAAAAAACAATCTAGAAATGTAATATTTTGATTGTATGTCCTCTATTTGAGCCGCAATCGTGTGAAATATGTGCTCATTTGACTAAAATACAGCAACCTTACCGGCATTGTGCGCCTCTACGATTTCAAAAATATGTTTTTATTTTTGTTTACGTTTTTAAGAAGGAACGTAAAGTAGGCGAACTTGTGATATTCATTGTAATTTAAAACTTGAAATAAGAGAGAAGCCACATAAGCACACTACAAAACAATGAGTAACAAGAATATACAAACCAAAAGGCCACGCAACATGTCAAAAATTGTTTCTATATAGAACGGTTCAAAGTAAACGAGGGTGGCTACTCATTATCCAGCCTATTACGATTAAATGATAAATTCTCACACCATTCAAATCTTGTGCATAAATCTTCTGGAAATATGCACCGGGTTTTGTTCTCCTCACATCTTGCAGATCGCCGACGGTTGACTGCACAGTTCTTGCACCTCAGTAATGTAGAAACGCGCGCACAGAACCAGTAAAAAACACAAAAACATCGATGGCACATTTTCCGAAGGCAGTACACTTTTTTACTAGTTCGACGTAACTGTAAATCAGTTTTCGCACTGTGTAGGAGCCACGCAGTCCACGGTTGCAGTTTTGAACATGCCGGCACGCACTCACTGATGATCTTCTAAATTTCGGGACACAAAGCGGTACGTGCATGCCTTGACACGTGTATGCAGCTACTCTGGGCTTTCGCAAATCTTTTCTAGGGCAACGTTCAAGGCGCCTTCCTCCAGTGTCTTCCTCCACACGTGTGAGGATCGGATGCCCCTTGGTGGGTTTACCTTCTCCCACTCTTTTTTCTTGAGCTCCCGGAAACGCGTGAGCTTCTCTTTGGCAATTGAGAGCAGAACGATCCCTTTGACTTTCGGTCTGAGTGCCTCAACGAAGCTTTGCGCGTTCGTTATGGAGTACAATTCTGTAGTTGTCAAGTTATACATGGATGCCTGGTGCTTGAGCACGCCGCCCACTCCATCACACGAGCTTTTCCCGTGCCCTGATGCGGAGAATATCCACTTGGAGACGACATTATTTTCTTGAATTCGTACACCTGGTGCCTGTTTTTGAAGTGGCTTGGAGCACCGTCTGAAATATAAACGAGTTGCGTGAAAATAGGCAATACTTCCTCCAGCCGCCCTTCGACAACGTTGAGCGCTAAGAGCGCATGGGACGAGTCGTGGACGATGTCGTCGCTCACTACGCCGAAGCTTAACGTTCCCTGTTCGGTCGTAGCCACGCAGGTGAAGATGGAAACCATCTTGCTCTTCCAGTGATGTCCTTGCACCGCGCGCTGGATCACGACACTCCAGCTTTCAGCAAAATCGAAGTGCAAGATGACGGCACGTGACTTCACATGCGCTTTCTCGAGCCATATGGCTCTTCGCTGGGCGCGTCTGATGAAGAAGTGGAGAATGTATTTTTTTGTCCACTTCTGAAACTCGTTAAAAAAAGCCGTGACATCTAAATGTTTTTTTATCAATTCGTCATCGCATTATTACAAGGCAAGTCCAGTACGTCTTCGAGTTCGAGTCCTAGCTTAGCCAGCGATGCGTCATTCCTTTTCAAACAGACTTCACATTCTAGCAAGAAGCAGTCTTGCGAAGCGGTCTTTTTCAAAAACGTAAACAAAAATAAAAATATATTTTCGAAATCGTAGAGGCGCACAATGCCGGTAAGGTTGCTGTATTTTAGTCAAATGAGCACACATTTCACACGATTGCGGCTCAAATAGAGGACATACAACCAAAATATTACATTTCTAGATTGTTTTTTCTTATAGTCGACTATTATATCTAAAATAATTTAAAAAATAAAAATGTACAAAAATGGGGTTTTTGAGAAAATCGACTTTAAACTTTCAACATTTGTTATTTCTCACAACGTTTACGTGAAGGTGGCGGAGCGGCTAGTCAACAGATCATAATGGTATTATTATATCTATAATGGGCTTGCTTTGGGCTTTCTACAGAGCTAAAGAAAGAAAATTTACCTTAAGTACAGACAAAGTAAGGACCTGTCAAAGTTGACCGAAAATCGACCTGAACGACGAGTTTGACATTTTGTTTGAAAAAATATAAAATTCCTAAAAATATTTGAATACATCAAGGTATCTTTATAGTACCTATTAAATGAGGGGAAAAAGTTAAGATGGTGCAGGAAAAACAGTAGCGGCAGCAGAGGGTGTCAAACACGCGACCTGCGACGGCAGGCAAAAATACTAGTTTCTGCCACTGCGGCTTCTACGCTTCGTAACTCGAGAACAAAAAATCTGGGCAACATGCGGTTTGCGCCCTCCTTCATTTGAGAAATGCCCCCAAAACATATATTTTTTTCGTCAAAATTAAAAATTAGACCCTTTTAGCCTGCCCGATTTGAGATGATCTTCTGAACTTCCGATTCGCTTAAATCAGCAACAGCTGTCGTCTACCCACCTAAGCGAATTCGAAAGTCACAGTACACAGAGAGCTGGTCAAAAATTGAGTCCGCCGAAACCAGTGGCCGGGATGGTTTAATCGGTTTAAGGCGTCGCACCGGACAGGCGAAGGGTGCGGGTTCCTGGCCCAATTTTCGCCAGCTCTCTTTCCCGTTTCTTTCCCAACTTTAATGCCATAAATTCAATAATAACATTCTCCCCTCTCCGTTTCTCTCTCTCTCTCTCTCTCTCTCTCTCTCTCTCTCTCTCTCTCTCTCTCTCTCTCTATATATATATATATATATATATGTAATGATGATCTTTGAACACAAGCACAGTGAGCGAGTTGTTTTACCGACAGTGACTTTTTCTCTTGCTTTTACAGTGCGCAACGTGGTGGCGTAATTTCATGAAAAGCGGCACCTTACAAGTACAATTAGATCTGTCTGTGCTTGTTTCTCTCAATCCACTCCCTTGTCGGTCCGTGTGCCTGTTCGCGCACGCATACGAGTTTTTGTTTGTTTCCTTCGCGTTCTGAGT
>JAZHYW010029770.1:0-42940 GCA_037355805.1 Ixodes ricinus | reverse complement strand
GCCACATGAGTGCCGCTTTTTCTTGTTTTTCCCCTCTCGCTCCCAGCCGCCGCCGCCATTTTGCCGCCCCGATCGGCTGCCGATGCGCGCGTGGGATCGCTGAACTAGCTTGTTTGTTTGCAAATGCCGGGTTGCTGCGTGCCGCAGTGTTCGAATCACTCGAGGAATGGGTGGAAGGTTTACGGCGTCCCAACAAACGCCGAACGGAGGCGTCTGTGGATCGTACAGATAAAGCGCGACGACTGGAAGCCGAACCGTTCGTCGTCTGTGTGCAGCGTGAGTACCAATTTTGTTTCCGTGCAATCGCCGCGTCTTTTGCCGCACAGTTGATTGCTAGAAAGTGGTATTTCAGGGGGCTATGTTGCGCTTTTGGACTCCCAGGAGACTAGGAAGAGGGAAGTTCAGACGTAGGTGTGAATGAACGTATCTCGCATCGCGAAACTCACCGTCATCAGCGACTCCACCAATCAACATCCAAAGAGCGTTGTTGACGTCACTTCCCTCTTCCTAGTCTCCTGGGAGTCCAAAAGCGCAACATAGCCTTCCAGGTCGTGATAAATTATTTCAGATGAAGGCTTCTTCGACTTGGTTCTGCAGTAAAGTGCCGCAAATAACTTCCGCTGATTGTGGTCGAGGAGCGGCGACAAGCCACGACCGCTCGATCGACGGACGAATTAAGCGGTCGTGGACAAGCAATGGAACTTTTTATATCCTCAGGTGCGCGCGTGAAATTCTATTGACCAGCAGGACATGCTTGTGTGCGCCCGCAAGCAGTCGGATCATCGGCAGAATGTTGGTGTTTTACTCCATTTCGTCCTGAAGTCCTTTCGACGCTGCAGAATGTGAGCTCGGCGTTGGCGTTGTTTTGCAGATATCGCTCTGGTGCTGTACGAACAGTTTCTCGTTTGATGAACGTCCGAAAGTAATGAATAGCTATCAAACTTTTGCGCTTAGTTTCGCGACTACTGTCCTGCTTTTAATGGAGCGCTAACTTTAATAACGATAAATAGAAAGTAAGTTATGTCACCGTCTACCTCTTTTATTGATGCCCCATATGCTATTTTCAGGCCCACTTTGAACCCAGTGCATTCGAGGATAGGAGAGCTGATGGGTGGCAAAAGCTCAAGCCGAATGCAGTCCCAACTTTGTTTTCCTTTCGTCGTAAGTATCACCGGCCCGGGCAGTGCAATTTCTAGACATAAACTCTATTTGGGCATTTAGAAAAAGAAATCTAGCTGAAACCCTGGGTCGACACGGAGGAATCCTTTGGGGATGAGGCATCTCTCGGAATATTATTAAATATAAATTGCATGTAAGCAATTTGACGAGTGATGAGAGAAGCGACCTACTTCGCTGTCACTCGGTTAGTCGTGTGACAAGGCAAACCACATCCAAAAACCGTGTGACCCAACAAGCAACGGAGAAATCTCCGCTGCTCGTCACTGTCGCTGTCGCTTGCTTAATCGCTCACATGTGGTTCAGCCTTCCAAAAACCTAGTGACACGACGATCGACAGTGCCTTTGAACCGCATGTACCGTATTTTCCGGAGTATACACCTTTCCATGAAACATTCGACCCCAGGGGCAGCAAACCTTTTTCGAGCCCAGTCACTGGGTTTGAGGCTAGACTCTCTCTGGCGTCCCTGCTAACCCTAACCGAGTGAACTGTGATTTCGATGGGCACAGCCTGCGTAGGCGCAGTTTCAAACACTGCTGGCGGCTAAATTTTCGTCTTTTCTCGCTGTAGTTTGTGTTTTATATTGCATGTATTTTCCCGAGGACATTAAGAAAACATTGTACCACATTTAAAAAAAAGAAAAAAAAAAGACCTGTAAACTATTTTTGTTGGGTACGCGCGCGACAAAATAAATGCAACTGGAAAGTTAGTTTTTTTTTTCTTTCTTTATGATAAGTTTTGACGGCACCGCACGATTAGCCGCATGTCAAACGACAAAGCGCTTAGCTGTCGAAAATAATTTACGACAGAAGATAGCCGAAAGGCATGTATCTTTCACGCTCACAAATAACGTGTTTACCGATGGACAGAACACGGACATACAATTTAGCAAGTGCTAAAATTCGAACAATATATTGTATGTACCACACATTGCAGCGTTATCCGAAAATAATTTATCTGAGAAAGATCTCAAAAAACGCAGTCACAGTCGACGACAGTCACATCTTGACGATTGGTATGGAAACCTAGATGACTTTGTTTTGGGGCACTTTTTGGGGAGAGCTTCCTTTTTTCACAACAGCACCAAGGCAAAGGAACGAACGCGACTGACCCGTTTCTCACCCCAACCCGGACAACTATTTTTTTGAGATGACTGAGGATTCTACACAGATTATGTGAATGGCGCCCCATTATTGAATGGCGCCCCAGGCACTTTCCAGCCCCATTTCTCTCAGTGTAAGATAATACAAAAAAAGTATGCAGCACGCATAAAAAAAAAAAAAAAAATTAAGTGGAAACTTTTAAGAGGGACCAGAAAACGTCAAATGCAAAACCGCAACACATAGGTAGAGAATCGCGTTGAGCGGGTTTTCACAGTTTAAGAGGGTGGCAGAAAATTTGTAGCTGACAGAGGGTGCGAGAGTTGCACCAGCCGCATCAGCAGCAGCAACATGGCGGCGGCCTAGGAGCGTTTTTTGGAAAGATGTATAAGACATACTTTTTTTCCAAAATTTTCGGCGGTGTGTCTTATACACAGGCGCGTCTCATACATAAGACGCTTTTTTTCTACAATTTTCGGCAGTGCGTTATATATACTAATTTTTACTTAGAAACTTGTAAAAGTGGGGGTGCGTCTTATACACTGCAAAATACGGTAAGTGCTTTAGTGAGCAACAAGAAGAGCGACGGTGATTTCTTACTGTTGCTCTTCGCGTTGCTGGGCGAAGTCCAGGACTGAGAATGCAACTAGCAACACTGAGAAATCTTCGTCTCTGTCACTCGTCGTTTGCCGACGTCGCTCGTCTCGTCGCTCGCTAAATCGCTTTCATCCGGTTCAGACGAGTGACAGTGACAAGCGATAAGTCGGCAACGAGCAACAGAATTTTCTCACTGTTGCTCGTCGCCCGGAAGTGGCTGAAGCGATTAGCCAATAGCACCAAATGTTCCGTTTTACGTCACTACCGGTTTGCTAGCGTGACTGCATGGCTAGTTTAAGTTGTATATTGTTGAGAAGCTTCGTTTGATCACCGGCTGCGATGGGTAATAACCCCGACGACAAGCATCGCTTCAGTGAACACCACATCGATGAGGTGGATGGAGGGAGGATCCTTTGGGACACGTCCCACGCCAAGTACAAAGCACAGAATTTAAACGCTATTGCATGGAGCCACATCACAGCGGCTCTCGGATCACTTGCTCCCCTCGCTTTCACGCGGTTTGCCTCGTCACACAACTGACTGAGTGACAGTGGGTCCTCATCGCCGTCGCTTGTCGTGTCGCTCGCCAAATCGCTTGCATGCGGTTTAGACTTAATGCTTTAGCGTTGGTGCCCTGGTACACGCACTGACCTTGGATCATGATGGGGTACTTCAACGTTGACGCTAAAGGCGGATACAACCAGTGGCTGCTAGAGCACATGCGGTGTCAGTACGGACTGACGCTGTGCACAAACACTAACGAAGCCATGTTGTGCGACAACATCACTATAGATTTGATCTTCAGTCGCCATGTGCATAACAACAAATGGCGGCATATTAATAATGAGCAAATTGCAATTTAGAAAGTCACAATTACTTGCATTGGCTAAGGTGCATGTAGCTACAACTGCATCAGCACTCTAGGCTTTGCCAGGCGAGGCTGGCGGGATCACGTTTGGGCTTTCATTCCATTGTCTTTCTCCATTCAATTCGAGCAATGATGCTCTTTAAACCCAAGAAGAAATACTTCCAAGTGTTATTGAAGTCCTATATGGCTGAGACCCCTAAATTTCCCTCCAGTACCCACCCTTTCTCGTACGATGGCAGTAGCCATGAGCGAGCAAAGCTATATCCATATTGGAGTAGGAGTAGTAGCTGTTTTGAAGTCTCTTGGAAACTTTGCTCTATGTCTTCGAGCGGCACCAAAGCAAAGAAAGCCACCGAAGCCAAGATGTCCCCTTCCCTCTGCTCTGGCTTCAGCAGCCAAGGGTGGTTGTCAGGTGGCTGCCACATCTGATGAGAACCTGGGTCAGATCCCGAGCTCTCCACCACCACCTGCTCTACCCAGTCCTGAGATCCCATCATGTAAAGATGACTTTCCTGGTCAGTGTCGGTATTACCCTGCAGCAGGTGCAGCTACTGCATCTGCCATGAATACAGATGAGTATAGGAGTTCTCCACCACTTCCTGCTGCTTATGATATGAATGTCCCAGGTGCACCTGCACCAGCTGGGAGTGACTTTCATGATCATTATCACTTAGCAGCTAGGGACAACCTGTTCACTAGCAAGAGTCCTGATCGGCTAGATTGTGCAGAACTAAAAAAGCAACTGGCTGATGTCACACGAAAGTACACAAACTTGCAAGAAAATCACCAGAAGGCTAGGGGAGCCGTTAAAAGCCTGAAGGAAAAGGTAAAAACGCTAGAACAGGAACTCCAAAATCTAAAGGGTAGTATGAAGTTTCTGAATGATGATCAGCTTCGTGCACTTTCAAGAAACGACATTTAAGGCTGCACATGGTCTGTGAACACTATCAAGCAAGCCTTTCAAATCAAATATGCTTGTGGGACATTAGGTTATAAAACAATGAGGACACTGGGCTATCCATTACCATCCAACAGAACCCTTGCTCGAAGGTTGCAAGGCTTAAGCTTCCTTCCAGGCATTCTTACGGAGGTATTCAATGTTTTAAAAAGCAAGGCGCTGGGAATGGAGGACATCGAAAAAGACTGCATACTTTTTTTTGATGAGATGGAGATCAGGTTATGAGCATGACCGTTCGGAAGACTGTCTTTTTGGTGGTGTGACACTACTAGATCGACTTAAGGATGCTGCACACCGTGCATTGGTGTTTATGGTGGGAGGCCTGAATAGGCACTGGAAGCAGGTAATCGCATATCACCTGACTGGACGATCCGTTGATGGCTCTCTTTTGGAAGACTTTGTCTTTGAGCTTGTGCAGCTGTGCTCGGAATTTTCTCTGAGGGTCCTCGTGATCACATGCAATATGGGATCTGCCAACAGGGCCATATGGCGCAAGCTGGGATTTTCCAGCCGCAGGAACTCCCAAACCGTTGCTTCAATCCCTCACCCTCACTTGGAAGGGAGACAACTTTCCAACTAAAATGGGTAGAAGAGTCGCAGTCATATTCGCGCTAACAGTGTCGCGCAGCGTGTTATCAATCAGCACGGATCAAAGTGGCGATGCAGGTGAATTGGTTCATGGTACAACTGAAAACAGTGCCCAAATAACAGACAAGTAAGGTGTAGACGGGGCAAGCGCTGAACTTCCGACTAATTATTTAATAAAAAGAAAAACGTCCAACTAATTATCCACATAACTATCATGTCAACTCATGCTTCAAAAAGGCTACCTCAGTCTTACGTAAGCAAACCTAAGTTTGACTGGCGCACATTGCACCTTCCTTTCCTATCCCAAATGCTTCCAGCAGTTCTCTCACAGTTTTATCAACCCCTTTTTCCAGGGTCGCGTGATCTCTTGTCTTGTCGCTCCCTACGTTGTTGGTGTCCTGTCTTAATCTTTTGAGGTAGCTCTTTGGCCACGGGCACAAGCCCGACGCTGGGTGGCCCGCAAGTGCCAAGCCACCCTACCTGCCGCCCCATGCTCTGTTGGAGCGTATTCTGGCGAGATTTTTCTAGGGCAGCTTGCAGGCATGATGACGCAATGCCACTCTTGACCAGCTTGGAATGAGCAATGGTTTCACTCCTGCGCCAGATGTGCCATTTTGTGCCAGAGGCAGGTTTCATACGAAGCACGGATGTCCCAGTGATTCTCGACTTATGCTGACTGCTGTGACTGAACTGATGTTTATATTATTTGGCAGGCGATTGAACTATAGCGGGCGCTTTATCGAGCTTGTCCACCTAGCCCGGTGTTTACTAACACAGTATTGACCGTTCCATTAGGGTCACAGCAGAGAGGGTAATAGAGAGAAAAAATGCCCTCTCTCTCTCACCCCGCATGTCGTCTGCTCCGCCGAGTGGGCAGTACCCTGCATCCGGCTGGCGTGCAAACTGTTTAAAATCGCGTCATTTTGGAAATTTCAAGCGCAGATGCGCAGATTTTGGTATGCCAGTTGTCGTGTAATACTATGCTAGATAAAAAGACTAACAGGGTCCAATCGCGCTGTTACCTGTGTGCAAATAAAAAAAAATAGGAAAAACTGTGTCAGATTTGCCGGTCTCTCAGTCGAAAAGTAAATCCGGTTGCTGTACCTTTCTTTACAATACAAAGTTCGTACTGGTGTAGGCCTTTAGCGACCATGAGTGGAAGTCTGAAATAATAAATAAAAAGTGCTCTCCTGCCGCAATACACGCAGTAGTTGAGGGTAGTACTGCCGGCTGACTCCACTGCTATTTAAGTAACGGAAAAAAGATATGCTAGTTGATCATTTACAGAAATAGAACAGAGAGCTATGGGCTGATTTTGGAGTATCCATAACTATTCTAAGAACGTGAACCACTTCACAATGGCAGCCACTAGCGAGAGTTCGATGTTCCGTACAGCCCGCTGGTACAGTTCAAAGATGGAGAATGGACACCTCCCGGTTTGTCGTCTGCTAGCGGAGTCGGGCGCATGCCCTCTCTCTCGTTTTAGTCCACCGAACCCGCTGAATTTCCCGGATGTATGGAGAGGGTGCTTCTGTCGAACAAAATGGTGCCGCCCAGAGCGCTAAATGGAATGGTCTATAACAAAGAAATTGAACCTTGCCTAGCATGGTCTTGGCACGAGCAATTCGCTTTGACCAGTGCTTTAGTTGCACAAGGAACGGCCTTCGAATCGTCATCTTCTCTTTCTCAGAACAAAAACAAACAAGAAAAGACGCTTTTGGGACCCACAGCTGAAGAGCACTGCTGGAGGTGTGACTGTTCGATCTCCTCCCCAATACTATTAGCAGTGCTACAAAAAAAAAAAGAAGGAATGTTTGATTTCAAAGTAAAATCTACCTCAAAGATTTTATAAGTCAGATGGCACAAGCTACCCTCGTTGCTGGGGGCACAGGTATTGCTTTTTAATTTTTCTTCATGTTTATAAACCTTTAAATGTGTCTCAAATGTGTCATTCTTCTAGCTGTCTCGTTAGCTTGATCCACTTGATGGCTTTGCCGGCTTTGTTCTTAACTAGTGCTGTTGCTCTTTGTGTTTGATCCCAGGCATCTCAAGTGATCCTCTGCCTCCCTTGCCGTCCTGTGAGTCATACAAACCTGACCCGAGAGCAGTTTCTATGGAACCGATTCAGTCCTCAAGTCACGGTAAGTCGTTTTTTATCAGCTTGTTCTATGAATTGAGGACAGGGCAGTCTCTAGAATGCATGTGGTCTTCCCACCTGCATTCTAGAAGATGGGCAAAATAGAAAGTCAGTTAAGAAGACAGCAAAGGAAGCAGAAAAAGGAACATGTGAGGCCAGAATGGAAAAAGGATTAAGGAAAGTGAACATTTCTGACAATTCAAAAACGGAAGTTGATTGCTCTCAGACTCAAGAAGAGCTACATTAAGAAGTAGGACTTTTCACTTTCACGTTTTCACTCCTGGAATAGCTGAACTTCACCATTCCATTCCACTAGTTCCTAAAGGTTAAAAAATGGGCATTGACAGCTACAATGTGTTGCTGAAAAAAAGCAGCGTAAAGCTGCTAACAATTCGAAGCATGGAGACGACTGCAAAAGTATGCAAAAGCATCCTCAAAGCACTAGCTAATCCGAAGGGTGGTTGCACGAAGCGCTTCATGGCAACCGCTTGTCACTGCAGACATCGACCGTGCGATGAAGCGTTAAAGGCTTGCACGTCCCAACAGTCGTCAAAAATTAAAACCACACATTTTCTTCGCAAATGGACCGTATATACCAGGGGTGGCCAAACCGCGGCTCGCGAGCCGCATGCGGCTCTTTGTTGGTCCAAGTGCGGCTCGCGGATCCCTCGTAAAGGCCCCCCCCCTCGCCCCTTTCTGCGTTTACCCAGGGAAAAAAGAAAGGATTTCAGAATAAAGCACGTCTCGCGGTTTGGCAGCCTTTTACCCCCCTACGCACAGTCATAGAGCCTTGTGCTCCCACACGTACAGTCAGACTAAACAAAATTTAAGTTTGCCCCCCCCCCCGCGGCTCTTAGAAGTTTCGTGGTTTCGTTTGCGGCTCTTAGGCCGGGTCAGCCTGGCCACCCCTGGTATATACCCTCCACAGGATGGGATCGAGGGACTGGTGAACTTGTGTGGTGGTTCAGTCCTTAAACACTTCGATTAAGCTGGATTGTAAAGTGTTGATGCCACCAGCTCATAACTCTATTTGTGGTATCAGTTTAAATTTCATGCAGTTCAATATGCCCCTCCCCCCCCCCCCAACCCCGCTATCACCAATATTTTATCAAATTTTTATGTCGCATCCCGAGAGATCGCTTAACCCATATTTTTCACAATTTATCTCTTCATTTTTAGGTGAGTACTCTTCCGGAACTTTACGGTATTTTTAGCCATGAACCCGAATTCACTTAGATTGCACCACTTACAAACGTGACAGTCATCTACAGCATGTAGTGGAAACAATAAGCACTGAAGGGGACATGCAAGTAAAAAACGGCAACATTTAGCAAAATCATTGATTACGAATTTTAGGCTGTTTTATTTTTGAATCTTCATATTGAATGTAGAGGCTCGTTCACACTCTTGCAACCGAGTACGACCGAGAGAGACCAGACCGGTTTTTAATCCTCTTGCGACTTCTTAGGACCGGGCGCGCTGCTGCGGAGCTGGTCCTAAGACGTTGTAAGAGGATTAAAAACCGATCTTGTCCATCTCGGTCGTACTCAGTTGCAAGAGTGTGAACGAGCCTTAAATAATAAGCATCGGATATGATTGTGAAATTAGTGAAACACGCATTCGAAGAATTTCCAGCTACCCAAAAAAGGCATAAATTTGAGCAATTTCAATGTGCGCGGTTCTTCAACTTGTGACGTCGTCTGCCTTCACATTTATTTTGATAAGTATGCCTAGTCATCTCTACATTGCATTCTTCAGTAGTTTCAATTTCTGACAAAAGAGAATGAAGAATTATATTTCCAAAAGCCAATGTTGCTACTAGTGATGGACCGAATTGGTTGAACTTCAAATTCGGCAAAGTTCGGCAAATGCCGAACTTCTGAAGGAAAGTTCGGCAAATATTCGGCAAAAATTCAGCAAATGGACGCCGTGCAGTCGTGCCGTTACCATCGTGCAGTGTAGTACAACCAGCGGTTACGGCGAGGTGTGGAGTAGGCAACACGGTAACTGTGAGTTTGTGAGCGAGTGTGGTACTCTTCAACATTTGCTGCCTCAAGAATACAATATCGACCAGTAATTTACGCAGTCCACTGCTCAAGTGACTAATGATGCGGTACATTCTGGATAACGGGATTTTCCTTTGAGATTTCCAGTGATGCAACGAGGTAGTTGAAACATTGGTCGACAATTACTTTAAAGCACTCCTCGCAATTATAGCAATTCTGTTTTCGGCTCAGAAGTAGTGTGCCAAAACAAAATAATGCTTTTTCAATTAGCGTTATTTCGCGATTTTCATGTACTTGCATAAAACGAAACACAGAACTATAATGTTCGACGTTGCACATCCGACATGTCTAGCTCTCCCTATCTTCCTAAATGTTCGTGTGTGTCCTAACACCAGAAACCGGTATTTTAAAGGTTAAAAATGGAGACGTTCTAAATATGGGATGCACACTTTCGTGCAATCTGACGTATAGTGACTCAACTCGAAAAACATGCATATTTACAATAATATTATTATCTCTTCTGATGATGGCTCAGCAACCGTTGCATTCGTTTTCGCGCGCGCACAAACCGTTGACTCTCAGATAAAGCAAGAACGCAGCGTTATTGCCTTCATTTTAACAATGTACACACACATGTAGGCTTGCGCTGATAATGCCTCAAAACTGAAACTCTCGTAGCCTGATTCGTGACTGTGCCACTGCGCGACGCTCGCTTCTAGCCAACCTCGTTGCCATGCCACTTCTCCAAGGAGTCATTAAAATTACCAGTAAACAGAAAACGACACCGATACAATTATCTTGTAGGAAATCACCTTATTTAGAAATAACTGTGTCAATATGCATTACATGTTGCATTTAAGTTCAGAACAAAAAAAACAAAACCTTTTTTCGCCAGGAAAAACTAAATATCAACGTTAAGTCTGGTAACAATGTATTTTTGCCGAATGTTTGCCGAATTTTTAGGAAAGTTCGGCAAAAGTTCGGCTTTGCCGAATCCTAAGATTTGGCGCCAACTTTCGATTTCGGCAAAAGTTCGGCCCATCACTAGTTGCTACGCTTCAACAGTAATTTTTAAATGCGTTGATTTTTCCTTTTAATTTTGAAGCATCCTCACTGTCTGCAAAAATATGTGTCCCTAATATAATTCTGTTACAAAAAGCATTTGACATGAATATGTGTAGAATATCTAGAATGCCACTATTAAGGTTTGGTTAACTTGTGTTAGGCCCCAATAAAAATGGATTTTTGCAATTTTCAGTGAAAAAAGAGAGGTCTTGCTTGCATTTTTGTTTGCTCATGTCACTCGTGGTTTAAAAGGAGCAAACTAGCTTATTTTATTTGGCTCTTAAGTGTTTCATATATCAATTGTATCAATTGGCTGAGTGTTTCATGTATTTCTTAATATTGTCTTATTTTAGGAAATGAACGTGCACTGTTGGAGACGACCAGCTGCTCTCTGAAAGCCAATGGGGACATCTGGTTTGGATGCTGTTCCTGCACCTACTTCACCAGAGATCAGCATGGAATTGTGAGCCACTTGGTTGCCCATGGTGATGAACAAGTCAAGTTCAAACCTCCTTCCATATTTCCTGATAGTGATATGCTTTTCAAGTGCAAGCTGTGTCCTCACATATTTACTCGGAAATCCTCTTTGATTGACCATAATCGAACACACAGCGGTGAAAAACCTTACAAGTGCAAGACGTGTTCCAAAGCCTTTGCTCACAGAACAACACTGATGTACCACACACAAATACACACAGGTGTAAAGCCATTCAAGTGTGAGCTTTGCCCCCAAGAGTTTACACAAAGTTCCTCTTTGAAAAACCATAATCGGATACACAGTGGTGAAAAACCTTATAAGTGCAATCTGTGCCCCCAAGCCTTTGCTCGAAATTCTGAGCTGAGACGCCATAATGTAACTCACGGTGGTGAAAAACCTTACAAGTGCAAGCTGTGTTCCAAAGCTTTTGCTTACAGGGGCGGTCTGATCCACCACAAGAGAACACACACAGGTGAAAAGCCATACAAGTGCAAGCTGTGCCCCCAAGAGTTTGCTTTCAAGATCAGTCTGACCTACCACAAGCGAGCACATACAGGTGTAAAGCCATTAAAGTGTGAGGTTTGCCCCCAAGAGTTTACACACAGTTCCTCTTTGAAAAACCATAATCGAATACACAGTGGTGAAAAACCTTACAAGTGTGAGCTATGTTCCAAAGCCTTTGCTTTCAGTGGCGGTCTGACCTACCACAAGAAAACACACAGGTGAAAAGCCATTTATATGCAAGCTGTGTCCCAAAGCCGTTTAACAGAATTTTCATCTGAAAAAAACATTTGAATGTGCACAGGTGAAAAACCTTACAAGTGCGAGCTCTATTCCAAGCCTTTGCTTGGAAGTCACATTTGGAAAGCCACTATCAAACACAATGCGGGAAAGGCTTGGAATCACAACCAAACACACATGAAATCCATTGAAGTGCACGCTCTGTCCTTAAGCCTTAGCTCGGAAGTGCACTCTGACCCACCATTACGAGCACAGACAGGTGAAAAGCCATATATCTGCAAACTTCCCGAAATCCTTTTTTACAATTGCAGTTTGATCTCACATAATCGAACGCACAGTGGTGAAAACCTTACAAGAGTTCAGGCGATGTCCCAAAGTCTTTTTTGAGATCAGAAGTGCCAAACATGTGGGCCTTATGTGGCCTGCGACTCGCTAGGATGCGGCCTGCTGGCAAACCTGCTATGAGCCGCCGTTTCCATGTCTGGAGCACTAGAAATGTCATCCGGCATAATGATCTTAGTTTATACTTTTTTGTTTTACCTGCTTTCTGTTTTATTTTATTTTTGCTGCCCAACTTTATGTTGTGTTACCGCCACCGGGCTATGCTCCGGTCTTTGACGTTCCAGAGAACTTCTGGTTTATAAAAGGAATGAACAAAGGCAACCTTAACACCGCTGTTTGATATGTCGATTACATGTTGACCTACCAATTCTCTAGGTGTACGCCAAAAAGAATGAAGAAGTGGGAGATCTCTGAGATCTGTTAAAATGTTTTTAATATTCTTGTGAACCAACATGCCTCCTCCAAGACGTTAAATTATACAGCCGAAGGCCTTCGTTATATCTCCAACTTTGATGTCCGTGTAGCATTTATACTTTCTAGCGCTGGTGACAGAAGCAAGCTAGACAGGCGTGCATAGGCAGAACGACCGGAAGTCGCTTTGGACGTAAGCGGCAGTTTATATTTGTAAACAGCAAAAGGGTCTATACTTCGTGCCACTATAGTTGCGTGCAGTACAGGTGAAGGCAATACCAGCGAGAGAGAAAGGGCAAGCAGTAGGAAGGCTAAGGGGGAGAGGAGACAGAAACCTCCTCTCTAACTTTCTTAGAGCTTTGCCTTTCTCTCCTTGCCCTCCATTGCCCTCCTCTCCTCTCCAGCCTTCCTAGTGCTCAATCTTTCTCTCCGCCTGGCATTGCCTTTGCCTGCACTTAACACAACTAGTGACACGAAGTATAAGGTGCAAGCACTAGCTCTTCGCTCAAAGACGCACGAGCTGCACGACGGCTCATAAAGTTATGAGTTCGGTGATTCTTGCCTTCACAAGATATCACCATTCATCTTGTAAGACTGCTGCTATAAAAATGTGAGCCAAGCACAGGCGACAGCAACTAACCACAAATCTGCTTTTGTGCGATTTTTGAGTGACGGGTTAATCTTCTATAATCTTGTAGAGTGAGAGTAGCGACGTCTGAGGCAAACAAAAGAGAGTCCCGTGTAGTGGGGAGTTCCTCCATCCCCTCTCGCGCTGGCCGTAGAGCTGTAGGGATGACGTCAGGTTCAAAGAGACAGTTAATGTCACTACCTGTCAAGGTTCCTATACGGGCGTTACAAACGAGGCTTTAGCGACATCCACTAAGTACTCTTTGCTAATCGTTTAATTTGTTTTAAAATTCCTTTTCATGTCTTTTTTAACAAGATTTTGGTGTGTCCGATAGCATATATAAACCAAAAAATAAGCGCCGAAATTTCGTTGCAGTAGCCCTTTAAGGAACGATGGCTTGCCAGCAGGCTTGCGCAGAGGCTTTTCAGTGTAGCAATTAATAAACATTCCTTTTAATGCAATAAGTGGGTCAGATAAGCTTACTCTCAATGTTCTACCTCTTAATGCATACTGGGCCATGCCTCTGCTCTTGTTCCGAGTTCCTTTGCACTTGCTGGTAATGTGTTCTCTGATGCTCGTAAAAATTTTTGTATTGGTTTGCTTTGACACATACTCCTATCTGTGTTGAGGATATAAACTTGAGGATTTAAATGTGTGACCAGAATTTAACTTTTGTTTTTAAGATAAGGTTGGCAGTTTCAGATTCCACACTATTGTTCCTTTTGGCTGTTGCACATCTCGGTACTGCAGCGAGTGGGGAGTAATTTTTTATGCGGTTTCCATTTTGACGTTTTGTAGCGGGCTATTTTACTTTAGCAGTTGCCTCGGCGGGAGATTGATTGAAGGGCATGTGTACGCACCGCGGCGCTTTGTGCTGCCGATTGGGGTGTCGCCAGTTTAGTTCCCACGTGACCCGGCAGGTTTAGCGAATAATTGATATTGTATCCGAGGCCTTACAAAGTGACGGTGTGGCGTTGAGATTGCGGTTAAACTGAGTTTACAAGAAGGAAGGGCAAGCGTCTGGGCGAGACCGGGGCAAAGCATCTGCTTGCCGGAGCTCTTGCGTGGTCTGCAGATGTTCATGTTCCATGTGGGAGAGGGGAGCCTACTCTGGACCCCTGCATGTTAACGTTGGAGTGTCGCGTCACACTCCGTCGGCTGGGATACATTCTTCGTACCATTGGGTATGTGTATGTACCAGTACCAATGTGCATGTTTTTAGTTTTGTGTTATGCTGTTTCAAGAGTACATTGACGAATGGTGTTGAGAACTTGGAACTGACTTTAACACACGCACACCTAATGTATTTTCTCCTTCCTTTTCTGCACTGGCATTTACATTATCACGTATTATACAGCACCTGCTTTGAGGCATCACTTCGTATTGTCCACGGGGTCTATATATTTTGTTACTCAGTGTTCTTGCGTCTGACGGTTGTTTCTGTGTCGCCTGCCATAAATTTCATACCGTGTCATTTTATTTCAGTCTATGCCTTTTGCTTGTTTTTTGTATATCATTGAATAGTAGCTGGTTTCTATGCTGTCCTCGTTGCAAACATTCTATTTTTGTAACAAAATGAGATGGGTCAGAGCAGCTAAGTCTCAAGGAATACAAATTCAGCCATGATTCTGCTTGGGTTGCAGTGTCCGTTGAATTGCTGCTTTCCGGGTGTTTGTTTTTGCATTGTGTAATACATTTGTAAACATAGCTCCATTGCAGTTATTTTGTTTTTTTACTTTTATCTTGTTTGTCTTCAGCAGAATCTGCAGGAGACAAATTTGTATTTGGACTTGTGTTTCGCTGTTTCTCGGAAGTAAAGGATGACAATTCAAGCTTTCACAATGTTGTTATTTTTTTTAGCCGTTGCAAATCTTAGTTGAAGCAAAATGTGCCCCTGGAAGGGTGTCTCTTTAAAAAGTTCCTATTTTGTCACCTTGCACCATGCTGGGATCTCGCAGTAGCAGTTTCATCGCCAGGAAATTGACTGCCAAGTAGATGTGCACACTTGCAGCACATAGAGATTGGCAGTTTATGCTGCTGATTGTTAGCCTAATTCTAGCCTTCCCAAAGCTTTTGTTTAACAGAATAATCTAGCTGTCCTCGCTCAAGTGGGTATGCCCAATAAACGTTATGAAAACCAGCAATGTCCCGGGACATTTTCTAAACAGTCTTCCCTCAGCTCACACGTCCCAACACAGGATGTGTGGAACAACTCCGGCTGAATGTCCGAGAACATTCAGTTGGTGTTCCAGGTTGGTTCGCCTGATGCAGTTTTTGCATGAAGGGTGTGAGAGCTATTAAGCATCTCGCATAAACCTTTCGTTGAAATGGCAGTCTTTGTCCATTCATGACAGTAATGTGAACTTGATGATGATTCCAAGCCAGCGTACAATATATCTTCGCCAATACTGGAAACTCCTCCGAAAACCTATGGGTTTTCGGAGGAGTTTCAAATAGAAATGTATAACGACCTTGCACGTTTTAATATATTTAATAAATACCAAAAAGCACATGTGAAGATTTCGGAGTAGAAACTCAATGAAAGGCGAAAATAGGAGGTTATCGCAGACGACAGTGGAAAAAAGCAACAACAATAACAACAAAGTTGCAGACGGCTCTCCAGATGTCCGGGCACGGCGTAGCAGACGAAACGGCGGTAAGTGACAAAGCGAAGGAAAGGAAGTAAAAACTAAGCCAAATAAGGCTAAGCAAAATACGCGATGGTTCGAACGTCAAGTAAACACAAGAAATAAAAACGCAAACAAAAAACATAAAAGCAGGAGGAAGAAAGATTACAGCGGCGTAGTGTCGCCTCAAACAAAAGAGAAAGTAGACTTTGAAAAATGGGAGGTGCACGACCGTTCAACGGGTGCCGGCCTTTATCGTAGAAGGCGCGGAAGACTTAGTCGTCCCGCCGCTGATAATCGCATTTTGTGCTCTGTATATAACGTGACCGAAATCACCTTTCTTTGCGCTACGACGCTCTCTTCTTTTTTCTTCTGCACGCTCAAGAAGTCCGAATTTTTTGTTACTCCGCTTTTATTAGTTTGATAGCGTCAGATTTGCATGTGCACAATTGACTTCTTCCAGAGCACACTGACATTGCACTCACTTACGTGGTTCGAAATTGCCTTTTGCTTCTTCATCTGGAGAGAATCTTAACGGGTATAGCCAGCTCGTCTATTTTACGAAGCGGTTTTAAGCAATACGTTTATGAGAAATTGGAATTGCAACAACAAAAAGAATTGATTGATAAGAACAGTAAAGTTTAAACGTAGCTATGTGCTGAAAGGTTTGTACATTGCCCTTTTTCGAGAAACAGGGCGAAGGTGCATTCGTGTTTTGCTTGGCTTACGTAAGTTCTAACACTGTGTTTTCTTCAGGAGAGCCCGAAAATTGTACCCTGAAAGCTGTAACATCTTTTTCACACGAAGAAAATGTCCTTCGCTCTAGAGGTTGCACCTATTTTTTAACGTTGAAAGCAGCGAATACCCGTGACAATTATTTTTCATTGGTTACCTCGCAAGGAGATAGGTAAAACCAATGCGTTGTCGAGAATTCATCTGCTAGCGAAGACTTCGAGCTCGCCAGGGGCACTGCATGTGATCACGTTTTGCCCGCGCCTCCGCAGGAGTTGCCAGTATTGGCTTGCATGGTATTTGCGTTCATCTTGTACAGTCCAGTGTCGCACACAATGTCGCACCTGTAACTCATGTGAAATGCTCACATCACAACAACAAAAATGCAGAGCCAGCTGGTGAAGCAACAAAATACCTTTATCCACGGTAAACAAAAGCATTATACAAATAGACAACTTAACGAGCCTAACTTGAGTTTAAAAAAATCAGACGTTTACAACTCCCTCTTACGCCGAATTAGAGCACAGCTATTGAGGAGGAGGAGGGGAAGGTACGCAGGGAACGGTATGCCCCTCCTCATCCGTACCCTCCTCCTCCCTCTTCCTCTCTCTTCTCCTAATCCCTGCCGCGCGGTGCATTATCGGAAACGTCCCATAATGCAACGCGCGCGTCACCGCGGTGCATTATGGGACGTTTCCCATAATGCACCGCGCGGTTACGCCGACGCCGCTCAAGCCGGAATTGGGCGCCAAAGAGCTGCGCACTAAAACAGTCCACTAACAACCTGGAATAGACCTATTGCTATATTACCCAAGCATCAAGGAGAATGCAGGGATTGGTGTTCCACGCGCCGCACGTGTTGGCCTCAGCAGTAGTAAATTTTCCAAAGCAAAAACCTAAACCAAATTGTATCTTGCACGCGCGTTCGTCAACGCTTTATTTTGGTTATTTACTTCAAATATTTTATACGGGGAAAGCGTGCGCGTGTGGCGTGTGGAACACCCACTGATCTCAATGACAATTGCTGGATCGCGTTTGCCCGCTCCGCGAATGCGGTCACTGGCGGCCATCTTTTTGTAGAGTTATCACTTAGCCAACGTTACTAGAACTCTCAGTTGGGAAACTCACCGTTAAAACCTGGGCCGCTGGCGTCCACCGAGACCGAGCTAAATGCGACAACAGCGCCACTCTGTATCATTTGTTTTAACTGCAGTCGCCTTGAGCTTTTGGAAAGCATGTTTTTGCGTAAAAACCAACGAAAAAACTCTTTTTGTAGTAACGTTTATTGGAGATTAGTACAAAACAGGGGGCGCGTGTTGTTTTCTAAAATCTTTAGTTTGCAAGTCTTGCAGTACAATTAATATTGTTTTTATACAACCGTGCCTCAGCGGTGATTTCAGGTAGCGCGTCCCAAGCTAGGCGCATATTAACCGAGTAGTGATTCGCGGCGCGTCCGCCTGGGAGTCGGGGGCGGTACCTCGAAGCCCTTTCCACTGTATCTGTTCTGGCCCCAAAATGGCCGATTAGATTGATAATGGAAGTGACGTGCAGTTCCTCGACTGGCCGCTGCGGGAGAAAGGGCGGCGTTGTGATCGCCATTAGCTCGGTTCTCGTGGACGGATCGGTGCCACTTTTTCACAGCAGTCTCTATGGCAGTTTCCCAACTGAGTGGTTCTAGTAACGTTGCCTCTAGCCAAGATACAGCTGCTGAAGCCACCTGGCAGCCACCATCATCCATCCATGGCAGAAGGCGTTTTGGCAGTTGTGGTGGCAGGCTGCCATCAAAATAGCGTGGGTGATATTCCGTGATTGATTGAAATTGTTTGACAAAACATGTTTTTAAACCCGGCGTGAACGGTAGCCCGGTCTTTGAGGACCCGGTGAAAGTTTCACGAAATCGCGCAGCACCGGGGAAAAACAGCACAGCACGCATCAAAAGTCGCATCGAAAAAAGCATCGAAAGCAGACGCCGGTACGTAGTCTGCTTTCGATGCGAGCTGCGCTGCTTTCCCCGGTGCTGCGCTTTCGTAGAGCTTTCGCCCGGTCCTCAAGGACGAAACTACCGTTCACGCCGGGTTTCAAGAATCTGCTTCGTCGAACAACTTCAATCAAGCGCGAAATATCACCCACGGTACAGTGTACTAGATCTACGGCTATTTTATGGCAGCCTGCCGCTACAGGGCTAAAGGTGGCAGTGCAGGTTACCGCGTAGTCTCCACCATGCACCGGAACGGCTGCCTCCTTGAAGCACGGTGTAGGTGGTCTTCGATCCAGCAGGCTCCGCTGCCCCGAGACTAAGCTGGCCCCAATCCGGCCGGCAGATAGAGGCACCTTAACACGCTTCATAATCTAATATGACAATACCTCAAAAACAATATTTGTTTCCTGTGAACTTCCAACGACATGGTTTGTTTTCGTAGGTCAATAAAAATGTGAAACTAGCAGACGACAGTGACAGTCGACAGCTGCGAATCGGCCGAGCTGAGCCGGAGCCAAGCTTTGCCGAGCGGCTAAGCCGGAGCCATAGCCGGAACGACGGTGCTGCAAGCGCCAGCGCCACCGCGCGGCCAGTCTTCCAACGCTAGGCCGCTTCTCCGGTTTCGTTCGTTACATCTACACCCCTTTAAGCCACTGTACTGCCGCCATTGCGCTGTCCGCCATATTGGCCATATTACTATGATGGCTAGAGAGATGATATAACTCTACCAAAAAGATGGCCGACCGCGGCCGCATTCCCGTCCATAGGCGGTGCTGGTCAAACGCGATCCAGCAATTGTCATTGAGATCAGTGGGAACACCAATCCCTGAATTCTCCTTGATGCTTGGGTAATACAGCAGCACGTGAGAAACAGTGTGACGGCGCTGTATGCAAACCGCCAGACCGAAACCGAAACTAACCAAAAACCCTTGGCCGATTGAGGTGTCCTTTGTGACATGCTAACGCAAACAGAGGCATTTCATCTGCTGCTTCTCACTGACGGCGTCCCCTCATAGGCGAAAACAGTTTTTACCTGTCTTTTTATTCCGGTAATGGTAAGTGTTGAAATTTTGGCATCTTGCTCCATCGGCAGGGGCTACGTTTTGGCGGAGTTGGAGTTGCCCGCAATTATAATGCAATTAAACGCAAAGGTACAAGCGAGCTGGACAAGAATGATGAAGATAGCTGTGTTTGGAGATTTGTGTTTGTCCTTTGTCCCTCTTGTTCCCCTCCTCCATGGATTATTTTCATCTTCCCCGCAATGTCTAGTTTATCTTTGCGGTGCGAAAACCCGGGTTCGGATTTCTGGCAAACACCCGGTATATTCCTTTCGATTGTCATTTTGGTTTCAATCGTCGTTTGTTTTTACACACTCGCCGCGGAGCACATGTTTGAGACTGAAATGTAACGAAGTTGAACGTCGTTCACTGACGAAAAAACAATTCACTAACTAGAGCAATTACACTTTTACAATGTTAATCAAGGTATAACCAAAGTGTTCCATGTTATTTTCCGGCGAAGAGGCAAAATGTACTAGCGTTTAGCACCGAAAAAGTAGACTGGTTGCTGTCTGCTTCACTTTGCGCCGCGGATGTCGCATAGACACTAGCGCCAGCTGAAATCAAGCGTGCATTATAACGTTATGATGTCCACTTATTCTGTCAAGCGGCGCTAAATAAATCAGATAAAACGGCGTAAAGGGAAAAAAGGAAAGCACTAACGGATTTATTTTTTCTGCCTAGGTGGCGCAAGTCGTCGCCAATTTCGGAGGCTTTATGCTGCACCCATTTACATTTATTCATCATCCATGTAATTTGGCGAGTCAGACGAAAATGGACGAGGCAGTCGGTTCACCTTCGGAGACTTCTTGAGTTCGATGTATTCAACAAACAGGTACTGTTTTTGGCGTATCTTTCAGTCTGAAAACGGAATCCTGAGGTAATAGGGACTTCTAGCGAACCGCTAAAAGTCCCCAATAATGCGGTGATAGTTTTAAAGTAAACCTCACGAGGCCGTATTCAGTGCTCACGGCCTTGTCTTTAGGTGACTGCTTGCTCCATCTTAGACTTTTCACGTTTATTTTTTCTGGCTCTTATTTTAAAGGCGGTTCAACATTGTCCGAGGGTCAGTAGGCCTTAGAAACCGAGTGAGCTTTCGCACAATGCTCACTCATCTGAACAATGTTTGTTTTCATCATTGTGTGTTGAATGTCATTCGACGTCTGTACACTTGCCGAGCGTTGAAGTACCGTCCTAAGGTGCTCAGCACATCGAGCACTTATTCTGACGCGTGAGTGGTGCAAACGCCAGAGAAGCAAGCGGCAAGCTTTTTTGCATGCTTACATTGCTTAGGCACGCTTCAGACAGAGCAATTTCACCCAGCAACTTGACGTCGCAACACCAGCAACACGGGCCGACTGCTTTCACGCGCAGCAACCGAATTGCTACGACGGAGGCTAACTGCATTCATCTATCCATCATTCATCTAAGAATGTGAGTCAAACAGATATGGACGAAAAAATCGGTGCACCTTCCGAGACTTCTTGAGTTCGATGTATTCAACAAACAGGTACTGTTTTTGGCGTATCTTTCAGTCTGAAAACGGAATCCTGAGGTAATAGGGACTTCTAGTGAACCGCTAAAAGTCCCCAATGGTGGTCGACACAACCGCCAGTCTGTCCGATGCATGCTTGACCACAACTCGACAGGATTCGATAGACCACTGCCACTTCGCAATCAACGTGCCTTGTTCTATGGTTGTCTGTACATTTGCTTAATGTCTCCCACTATCATCAACCCTGGAGCATATTTGCGAGTTTTTTAGAGGTTCCGCGAAGTCGGCTGGTACATCATACTGCCCCGCTATCTTTTGAGTAAAACTATACGCACTCCGGAGTGCATTTCGGACGAGATGGCTATACGCACTCCGCTAAACTCGCATAAAACGAATGGTCACAGCGAGCTTTTTCAGCGATGGCTTAGCATAGCGGCTAAGGCGTCCGCTTTGTACGCAAGGGGACGCGAGTTCGATCCCCGGCGGGCCGTACTTTTTTTTTTCTTTTTTTTTTTTTTTTTTGTTGAGGATTATTGCGATGTTTACGACATTTCTTTTTGCGATAATTTTGTCGACGAAACTTCGCAGAATTAAATAGGACTTCCTTTCCGGGGGTGCGATCGAGGACAGCGGGGCTTGGGTTGCTGGCCGGACGCCGCGAAGCGGCGTGTACTGGTTACGTTTTGTAATTAGCAGCCAATACTGTCGCCGCGAAGCGGCGTGAACGCAGGCGGGGGCTGGGTTAACACGCTCCCAGTGATACACGCGCCGTTCGAAAAGGGGGGCCCGACGGGCATGAGTTCTCGGCGGAGTGCGTATAGCCATCTCGTCCGAAATGCACTCCGGAGTGCGTATAGCTTTACTCCTATCTTTTTTGTATTATGAGAAAATGTGATCTCTTGTCTTGTCGCTCTCTACGTTGTTGGTGTCCTGTCCTAATCTTTTGATGTAGCACTTTGGGCACGGACGCAAAGCTGACGCTGGGTGACTTGCAATTGTGCCAGCGAACCTACCTGCCACCCCATGCTCTGTTGGAGCGTATTGTGGCAAGACTTTTCTAGAGCAGCTTGCAGGCATGATGATGCAATGCCGCTCTTGGCCAGCTTGGAATGAGCAGTGGTTCTACTTTTGCGTCAAATGTGCCATTTTGCGCCAGAGGCACGTTTCATACGAAGCACGGATGTCCCGGGGATTCTCGACTTACGCTGACTGTTGTGACTGAACTGATCTTTACATAATTGTGCAGGATAGGGACGCTTTATCGAGCTTGTCCACATAGCCCGGTGTTTACTAATGCAGTGTAACAGAGAAATTGAACCTTGCCTTGCACGGTCTCGGCACGAGCAATTTGCTCTGACCAGTGCTTTAGTTGCACAAGGAACGGCCTTCGAATCGTCATCTTCTCTTACTCAGAACAAAAACAAACAAGAAAAGACGCTTTTAGGACCCACAGCTGAAGAACACTGCTGGAGGTGTGACTGTTCAATCTCCTCCCCAATACTACTAGCAGTGCTACAAAAAAAAAAGAAAAAGAAGTAATGTTTGATTTGAAAGTAAAATCCACCTCAAAGATTTTATAAGTCAGATGGCACAGGCTACCCTCATTGCTAGGGGCACAGGTATTGCTTTTTAATTTTTCGTCATCTTTATAAACCTTTCAATGTGTCTGAAACGTGTCCATTCTTCTAGCTGTCTCGTTAGCTTGATGCACTTGATGGCTTTGCCGGCTTTGTTGTTAATGAGTGCTGTTGCCTCTCGTGTTTGATCCCAGGCATCTCAAGTGATCCTCTGCCTCCGTTGCCATCCTGTGAGTTATACAAATCTGACCCGAGAGCAGTTTCTATGGAACCGATTCAATCTTCAAGTCACGGTAAGTCGTTTTTTTTTATCAGCTTGTTTTATGAATCGAGGTAAGGGCAGTCTCTAGAATGCATGGGGTCTTCCCACCTGTGTTCTAGAAAATGGGAAAACTAGAAGGTCAGTTAAGAAGACAGCAAAGGAAGCAGAAAAAGGAACATGTGAGGCCAGAATGGAAAAAGGGATTAACGTTTTCATGATCGCATTTTGTTGTCCAAAGACGCGCCCCCGTGGTCGGGTTTTTTTACTCGGTGCGATAGTGGAGAGTATACAATGGTTCATAGTCACATAAAAAAATTTAAGACTTAATATAAATAGTGCACACACTTCAAAACATCTGCGGCACACTCGCTGAAGGCTGAACAAAACAAAAAGGACTAAAACTTTGACACGCATCGTCTGCTACACCGACGCAGCCTTCAGTGAACGAGGAAATGCTGCTCTTGCGTGGTACGTTGATAACACGAAAACTACTTGCACAAAGCATGCACCGTACTGCAGAACGGCGCAAGAGGCTGAGATCACGGCCATTGAAGAGGCCCTGAATGCGCTAGGACATGAAGCCCAATGCGGCACGAGCATCATCATGTTCACTGACTCCCAAGACGCCATCCGTTCTCTGAAGACGCATCAAGAAACGTGCAAGGCGATTCAAAATATTACAACTTACGGCCATCAAGCTAAGGATGCGCGACATCCGAGCCTCGGTACGCTGGATCCCGGGTCACGAAGGGATCGAGGGCAACGAGATAGCCAACGAGGCAGCAGGAGAGTTAACTCGTTCCTTCCTCCGCTGCCTTCAATGCCACTCCGAAGCCCCCGCGCCCTCTCGAACCCATCAAAATCCACCACAAACGTCACAACCAATCGCGTCTCCGAAGAGCGAACCTGACGGCTTTTACGACCCTTTTTGGGAAATTAAAGCAGCCAGGATCGCTCTGAAGAAAAATATCGACAAGCACAAAGACGTGGCACGGGAAAGCCTTCCCAAGGGATTCCGCAGACACGAATCCGTCCTGCTAAGAAGACTCCAAGCAGGAGCTGCAATCACCCCATCAATAACAAAGAAATGGGCGGACGCTAAAAAGAAGAAGAAGAATCCGGACTTTGTGCCAAAACCAGACCAGTGCAAGTACTGCCTAGAGAATCTCAGGGCAGACACTCAACACTTGGTCTGGGAATGTCCAAAGCTTGACCAAGAACGCAATGACGCCCTGGGAGCACTCAACCGTGAAGACAAACCTTCAACACTCGACGAATGGGTAAACCCCGCAGGAGACGCCGAACGACGCAGCCTCATCCTCCGATCGCTGGTCGACTTTCTGAAGACGGCCAACCTCGGCAGAGACTTGTAGCTGCCACAATCACAACCCTACGCGCTTCCATCATCCCAATAACCCTCTCCCCTCTGGCCCTACCATAGTGTAAACCGCCAGTTGAATTTCATTCGTAATAAACGTTGTCTGACCTGACCTGACCTGACCCGCTTCCAAGACGGTCTTGCAGGCGGTGCAGCTGTGTGTCAGACTGCGGACTTCGAACCCAGCTGGTTTCCGGTTGTTCGCCGGAGGTCGAGCTGTCATTTAACTAGAGTCCGAGAAGGGTTCATAGTCTGAACCCAAAGAGCCATCGCTCCAATCTCCACTACGCTACTCCCGGAGCAGCCGGCACCGCGGCCATCTCGAAAGTATCACTTGCACAGAGCGTCCAGTTTCGCGATTTCGAAAAGCCGCGCCAAAACAAACACGATTGGAGTTTTATGGTCGTAGTTTCCTACAAACCTACCAGATGGCAGCACGTCCCCGCAAACGCGCCCGTTCAAGCATAGGCGCGAATTTTTGAATGAGCAGTCGCGGACATATTGGTACGTCAGCGACCGTGCGGGACGATCCCGCCTGACATACAGGTACGTCAGTGACCATGAAAGGGTTAAAGAAATTGAACATTTCTGACAATTCAAGAAAGGAACTTGATTGCTCTCAGAGTCCAGAAGAGCTACATTAAGAAGTAGGACTTCTAGTTCAACTCCAGGTATGATGAGCGCAACACAAATACATGCAAGATGTGGAGAGGCGAGGGAGATGGCATCCTTTTTTCTTCCATTGTGATTTGAAAGGGGGCGAGAGAAAGAACAAGGAATAAAGTATTTGAAAAAGTTGAAGTGGACAAGGCTGAAGGAACGGCAGGAAGGGGTGAGTGAAGTGATTTAAGGAGAAAGGGGGGGTGTTATTATGTTATGCTTATATGGTAGTTATTACGGTAGTATGGTAGATGGCTGGTGCAGCAGCGTAATGTATTGCGTTGGTCCGCCCATTTACAAACTAGGAGGAACTGCCAAAGCTGTCCATCTAGTTCATCCATTGTATCCCATTCAGGAAATAACGCCTCTGCAGCAATCTTTTTTGTAGTTGGGACTTTTAATACAGGAATGTAAAGGCGCTGAAGTATGTGAATCCACCAACACTACAGCTTGAAGGAATAACCGAATTGCTTGACTGTGACCTCGCTGCAAGCGAGCTAGAGCCAGCGTTCTGACTAATGTCGTCATCGTAGTAATAGCAGGAGTATGCAGCCATAGCCTTGCCTGTTGAAACGCGCTTTCCACGTCTGAGCGAGCGAAGAGGCGAAAGAGAGACAAAAAAGAAAGCAGAAGAGGGAGGGGCTGGTAAGGGATGTCGCATGCTATGTTTCGCTGACAAACGTGCCAACAGACAGCGCTAGTAGTCTTTCCGGCCAACTAGCCGCATGGGTTGCTGCCCACTTCGTCGCCGCTTGCGTTGCCTGCTTCACCTCTTCCCCTTCCCACTCCTCGCCCTTTTCCGCTCTGAACTATTCCAGAGCGCTTTTTCCTAGGTTACCGCAGAGGAAGCTCAAATAGCTTGTTCTTCAGTGGGCGAGAGGCAAGAATCGACGCATGTTATTTTTATTCATAGTTTATTACCGGCACCAACGCTAGGAAAATAATGGAGATTACGTACACAACATTTCTGATGAACACAGGAAACAATCGAATTGACAGCATGTGAAAAAGGAAAAGACAACATAGGACAACATGTTACAAACCAGTGAAGAAAGGCACAACACCAGGTATATGACATAGACACCAGTGTTGCGGAATGGGCACCGCCATTCCATTTCATTTCCATTCCGGAGAATTAGTTTACGACAATTCTATTCCTTTCAACCCTTGGAACGAAGAAACTGGGCCCATTTTCACTCCTGGAATAGCTGAACTTCACCATTCCATTCCTCTAGTTCCTAAAGGTTAAAAAATGGACATTGACAGCTACATTGTGTTACTGAAAAAAAGCAGCATAAAGCTGCTAACAATTTGAAGCGTGGAGATGACTGTAAAAGTATGCAAAAGCATTCTCAAAGCACTCATTCTGCTAATCCGAAGGGTGGTCGCACAAAGCACTTCATGGCAACCGCTTGTCACTGCAGACATCGACTGTGCTATGAAGCGTAAAAGGCTTGCACGTCCCAACAGTCGTCAAAAATTAAAACCACACATTTTCTTCACAAACGGACCGTATAGACCCTCCACAGGATGGGATCGAGGGACTGGTGCAACTTGTGTGGTGGTTCAGTCCTTCAACACTTCGATTAAGCTGGATTGTAAAGTGTTGATGCCACCAGGCAGCAAAGCTCATAACTACAGTATGCCTTGCCCTGCCAAGGCAGATGATGTTATGGTCGTGTCTGATATCCCAAGATGCATTGTGCTCCTGGATGGTTAAATTTGAAGCGCTCTCGAAATCCGGTATCTAGAACCAGAGATATAGCCATCTGTTCAACATACAAACATGTGATTAATATTTACAGGTATTGATTCCATTCCGGTTCGTTGCAAATGTTATGCACCTTCCGTAAAATTCCGTAGTAAGAATGCCTGCCCAAAACGAAGATAGATGGTGAAAAAGATTGGATGGGCTACCTTTGGGATGAGGCAGCAAATCTTCACCAAAAATTAGTAATGAATACCAGGACACCCGACACGAACCACATGACACGGGAACTTGTACATTAGACTCCAGACGCAGTTAATTTGCGTTTCACGATGCGATAGACACGCGAAAATTCGCTGCCAACTCCTGTATCACGGGTGTCACAGGTACTATAAAGAGTGTATGAACGCCCACCTCTAGCCTCGTTTACATGGAAGCGACTTCAGCGCATCGACTTTACTCGTTCTTCAAACGAAGCCGACGCGGCAACGTTTACATGAATGCGCACCAAGCCCTACAAGAAAGTGGCGCCACGCCGTGTCAAAGCTCGAAGTTATGCAGTTCTGGTTCCGGCACCAACCGCGCCACGTTTTCCGGTGCATCGCACGTGGAGGCATGCGTGGAGGTCTTTCGACGCTGTTCAGGGAACGTAAACATCGTGCCCACTGTTTTCGGTGCTGTGGAAGAAGTTACGAGACGGAAGAAACATCAAAACCCAAGCGTTTAGGGCTCCAGGCCGGGCCGGCCGGCCGCCGGGTCACTCTAGACCAGAGGCGACGTGTGTGCGCAGGCTTTGAGGACGCCTCTGCGCTTCGCCGCGCCAGACTTCGCCGATCGCGACCGGACCCCGAGTTCGAAAGTCTCCTGCGCAGCCAGGAACGGCACCGAGGTAGGAGCTGCTCGTTCTGCGCTACCATGCCGTGCTCTACAGTGCTCCGAGCTCTCGGTGTCGTTCGTGCTTGCGCCGGAGCCTTTGGGACACCTTCGGACGCGCAAGTCGTACTTCGCAAGGCTTGGAAGGGGGCCGTCCTCACCGAGCACTTATGATGGCAATAAAAACTCGCGTTTGTTCTCGGGAAAAATTGCGGGCGACCATACGGGACCGTTTTCCGTGCCGCCGACGAGGTTGGCCGCCGCCATGTTCTCAGCTGTTCACTCGCTCCCGCAGCAAGCGCCTTCCCATAATCCTCCCCGTTCCAAAATGCGATGCGACCTCCGTTTACATGGGCTGAATGAATGCGCACTCGCCATCTCGATCCACCTCTGTCTAGCGACTTGAATGCGATGCGCTTTCTTTGCGCATTATGCCGTTTACATGACCGCATCGAATGCGACAACTGGATTCGATGCGACTAAGTCGCATTCATGTAAACGCGGCTTCTGAGAGACCGCACACCTTGTATTTGGAGCTGAATATCCATAAAAAAGAAATTTCAAAGCATCGCCCCCCCTCCCCCTCACCCGGTTTCTCACCAGATATCAATCACGCAGTGTCCGACGGCAATCACAGCAATCGCGCCATCTGCGGTATTTGTATGTGCAGTGATGTGATTGCTGCGTCAATTGTGCCAAACTGTGCCAAGGGGCTAACCCTGCTACATCCTGCTACATTTCGCCAAAATATGGGTAATCTGCGCCAAGCCTGCGCCAAAGGACCAATTTAGGTCGCCTTTCAAAACCGAAACTAAACCGAGTACTGTAATTGAGCAGGCGTGTGTTATGTGGCGCAAGCGGCCGCCTGACACAAAGTACCGTGCATCAATTGTCCACCCGGTCTTGCATGGTTTTCCCGGCGTCTCGAGTTTTGCGCTCTCGTCTTGTGGGTCTCGTCTCTTTTTTTAAATATTTTCAGCGATAGACGCGGATGTGTGCAGACGCTCCGACACTAGCGTGCCGGGTACCAGCCATGCCGTCATGCTGTGAAACGAAACCACATTTTTGCGCAGCAGGAGTTATTTTGCGAGCTGAAGCAACAGCCGTGGGAAAACTATATATGGTCACTGCCTTTCAGTCGCCGTGGTCGCGCGACGTCGAATGTTGCCGTCCCCACATCACTGCAGATATGGTACTTTCTAAAATGAAACTAAGTACCGCCGCATGTTCATCAACATTCCTGTTCTTGTTTAAATCATACGTCGCTACAAAAATCCATCTTTAATTCCAAGACCACTCTGTCAAAGTATTGATTATCTAGATTCTTTTCGGTGGGCCTTCTTCGAGAGGGACCTCGGTACGTGAAAAATCTGCCGTGAAAGAAAGTTGGTGAAGAGAAGTGAGCTAAAGAAGGCAATGTCTGCACGCTGAACCCGCACAGCACGCTTGTTTGTTTCAAGTTCAGTCGTTGCACAAAGCGCTCCAACAACGTTTTGAGGCTGGCTCGCAATGTCTTGCATCGATGCACTAAGGTTCTTTATTTTTTGTGTGTTTAGCTGGTACTTTGTTTGCCTGTCTGGCAAGCACGCACCACTGGACTGTTTTTGTCGCATGCTCAAAAGTTGCATTTGCGTAAAATTTTGGGGATAAGTTTGCGATGGAGCTGAGGGGCATGGTTTTGGTTTCGATCGGACAGCCGTTGTCTGCGCTCGCGCCACGAAGCATTCCCAACAGCAAGCCTGCCGAAGTTGGCCTTACGTGCATGCGAACATGATTGCGTGACTGAGGCACCAGCTGGGACGCTTGCAACTCATTGTTTTACGTTTGCTTACTTTTGACGAAAATCTGGCACGTCGGGAACCAGTAAAACGGTGGCAAGCGGTTTTTCGAAATCGCTTGGCAATGCCTAGAGCACTGTACACTTGTGGGATGTCTGAGCAGTAAAAACAGAAGCAACGAGTTCTGTCACAGCACGTCACTTCAAAACACAACACAAAGTGCCCTTCGTTTGTACAGCACTTAAAACAAATATTTCTATTTTCCTAAGAATATCTGCTCCAAAATCCACTTTTGCTGCTCTGAAACACTGTCTTGGCTGCTCCAAAAGCCGCTTTTGCTGCTCCAAAACACTGTTTTGGTTGCTCCAAAGGCCACATTTGCTGCTCCAAAACACTGTTTTGGTTGCTCCGAAACGTGCGCCAAAATGGCTAAGGCCAATCACATCACTCTGCGTGTAATAGGCGAGTTCGTTGTTATTTATTGCACTCTGACACGTGAATCTGTTTTGTCTGCAATCTGTGGTGTCCGTTCCTGCAGCATGCAAGTTCATAGCTCGTTACCGCATCTATTTTTGTCCACAATTTGCGTGTGCAATAGCGGTTCCTGTGATACACGAGTTTGTTGTGGTTTTCTATACCTGCCAACTCCCCGAATTGTCCGGGAGCCTCCCGAATTTTGATCACATCTCCTGATTGTACGGACGCGACCTCTAATCTCCCAAAAAGCAAGCGCCGTAGTTTTTTCTTTTCTATGACGCCCTATTGTTATAATTATCAGGCATGTGGCAGTGCAAGTTACTCGAGAGTGGGTTTAGGTTACTGCGGCAGGTTACCCCGTGACAACTCAGAGCAGCAGCGTAAAACGAGGGTAAATTTTAAAACGCCAAGGTACGAAACCTCTACTCCTGAATAAGTTCAAGCGCATTTTGGAACACGGCTTATATGATCATGGGTGCGCTAGGCTTCAGTTGGCTTTGTCAGATCGTCGAGTGACGTGCGGAACGCCGAACTGCTCTTTGTGTTTTCCCGAGTTTATTTGGAACGATCGATGGCGCTTTCAAAAGCCAAGAAGTACTTTCAAGTATTTCTGATATCATACGCGACTGAGTTTCCGTGCTTTGTCCCTTTGTGGAAAGTTGACAAGTATGGATTCTGTACCATGTGCGCCTGTGATGTGCAAGCGTTTCGCATGGTGGCAAGCTTCACATCAAGATACACATCGCTTCACGAAAGCATCAGCACCATGTTCGTGCCGTAGAAGGGCAGGGCACCATCGGCAGTTTACTCCAGAACAACTGCGAAGATCAGTGTGATCCGCGCAGAGTGCCTCTTCATAAGTTGTGAAGAGGCACTCTGCGCGGATCACACTGTCACACTAGTGATCCGCGCAGAGTGTGATCACACTCTGCGCGGATCACGAAAAAAAGAAAAAAACGTTTTGACCCTTTTTTTTGCGTGGCGGTCTCCCAAATTTCTATGTTGCTAGGTGTGCAGGTATGGTTTTCTGTATTTATTGCACTGTGAAACGCGAATTTGCTGCATTTGCAACCTGCACATGCAATATTGATTTCCATTGCAGCAGAGTTAGTAACTCGTTTTTGCATGTTTACAGTCAAACCCACTTATAACGAACGTGATAGTTCCGCGAAAAGTGGTCGTTTTATCAGTAGTTCGTTATATCTGGACTTCCCTTTAAAACGATATAAATAAGGATAATGAAGCTGGTATGGGTAGTTTCACTCTGCCAGCTCTTTATTTAAACAAACTGTTTGCGCGATTCTAACGGGCCCCCAATTCTAACCCGATTGCAAATTTAGCTTTCAGATAAATAAAAAGTAAATTGCTGCCGATTCTACCGCGCAAGTAAAATAATGAAGAATGACCACATACCTCGTAGAACAGATTTTATGAAACGCACGCCACCACAAAAATAAATGTCGTGCACTAGTCCGGCGATGGTTCTTCGCTGTCCACAGAGATAATTAATACTTGCTTTGGTCTAAAGCGTTTAAAGTGCCGCGCTTCCTGCGCATGTACGAGTGCACGGCCGTCGCCTCTGGCTTGGTCGTCTTTCAAACAACACTTCGCGAGCTCGTCGGGTGGCTGGGATTGCGAGCCACGCAGTGCTGCTCCGTTGTCATCTTTTTCTGCCAGCGTGATGTCCTTTCGTTTAAATAAAGCCTCTTAATGGATTCCTCCCCCCTCTTAAAACGACAGACACCAGTCCGTAGACGCGAGAGAATGTGCATGATACCAAAATGACGAACGTAAACAAGCTGTCACGATGGCGATGGGGCTAGCCAACTTGTACCGAGCATTGAGCTCTTCTCGAGTTGCATACAGAGTTCGAGTTTGCAAACACAGAACGAACGAACGCAGCGGACGCAGCACGGCATGAGAGTTGACTTTCTCCTCCTCTTCTCCTTCCCGCGCACGCACAATAAGCAGACTACTCGACCCGGGAGGGCGTTTTTGCTTTTGTAGTTTTGTTTTCTTCCCTGTTGCGATGCCGTGAAAATGACCTTGAGCGTCTCGTGGACCGCCGCGCCCAGGATGTAACCCTTTTACTCTTTGCTTTTTTTTTTCTTCTTTTTTTTTTTCGTTGTGCGCGCGGGGCGTTTTTTATTTTTTTATTTTGAAAGTGGACTTTGTGTTTGTTGTAACAGTATGATGCTTTGAAAAACGGTCGTTTTATCTGGACCAATTTTAATGGGTAGGGCCTTGAGTTCGTATATTTTCTGAAAGTTGGTCGTAATAACCGATAGGTCGTTATATGTGGGATCGTTATAAGTGGGTTTGACTGTATCACGCTGTGAAGCGCGAATGTGCTGCATCCGCATTCTGAGGTATTCATTCCTTCTGTAAAGCAGTTTATGCCGATTTATTCATACTTGTTATGCCGTAGAACTCGAATTTGCCTTATCTGCCATTTGTGGTATCGGTTTCCATTTCATGCAGTTCAATATGCCCCCCCCCAACCCTGCTATGACCAATATTTGATCAAATTTTTATGTCGCATCCCGAAAGATCGTTTACCCCATATTTTTCACAATTTATCTCTTCATTTTTGGGTGATTATTCTTAAGAGGCTTTACGGTACCTTTAGCCATGAACCCGAATTCACTTAGATTGCCCCACTTACAAACATGACAATCATCTACAGCATGTTGCGGAAACAATAAGCACTGAAAGGGACATGGAAGTAAAAAACGGCAACATTTAGCAAAATCGTTGATTACAAATTTTAGGCTGTTTTATTTTTGAATCTTCATATTTAATGTAAATAATAATAAGGATCGGATATGATTGTGAAATTAGTGAAACATGCATTCGAAGAATTTCCGGCTACCCAAAAGCATAAATTTGAGCAATTTCAATGTGCGCGGTTCTTCAACTTGTGACGTCCGTTTTCACACTTATTTTGATAACTATGCCTAGTCATCTCTACATTGCATTCTTTGGTAGTTTCAATTTCTGACAGAAGACGAGGAATTATATTTTCAAAAGCCAATGTTGCTACGCTTCAACAGTAATATTCAAATGCGTTAATTTTTCCTTATAATTTCAAAGCATCTTCACTGTCTGCAAAAAAATGTGTCCCTAATATAATTGTATTACAAAAAGCATTTGGCATGAATATGTGTAGAATATCAAGAATGCCACTTTTAACGTTTGGTTAACTTGTGTTAGGCCCCAATAAAAATGGGTTTTTGCAATTTTCAGTAAAAAAAAGAGGTCTTGCTTGCATTTTTGTTTGTTCATGTCACTCGATGGTTTGAAAGGAGCAAACTACCTTATTTTATTTGGCTCTTTTAAGTGTTTCATATATCAATTGTATCCAGAACATGAAAAACCAGCTTATCAAAACACCAGATTTATAAAAAAGGAGGTCAAACACCATAACTTGAAGTTTTTACTCAGTTATCATAAATAATAGTACAAATGTCCCCTTGTCCGTGTCTCCTTCAAAATACTCAATGCTCTTCATGCTAATAGAACAAATAATAGAATGAATTGTTTTTGAGTCTTTTCTGGAACTGAAATAAAAGGGCAGTGAGATATTAATCCACTCAGTCGAAGCCGAACTGCCGTAATTACTACCTAGTTATTTTGAAACAAATTGACTCTCTTGGCTGAGTGTTCCATGTATTTCCTATTATTGTCTTATTTTAGGAGATGAATGTGCACTGTTGGAGAAGACCAGCTGCCCTCTGAAAGCCAGTAAGGACATCTGGTTTGGATGCTGTTCCTGCACCTACTTCACCAGAGATCAGCATGGAATTGTGAGCCACTTGGTTGCCCATGGTGATGAACAAGTCAAGTGTCAACCTCCTTCCATATTTCCTGCCTCAAAGTTCAAAGTGCACAGCAACACTCAAAAGCACAGAAGTGATATGCTTTTCAAGTGCAAGCTATGTCCTCACATATTTACTCGGAAATCCTCTTTGATTGACCATAATCGAACACACAGCAGTGAAAAACCTTACAAGTGCAAGCTGTGTCCCAAAGCCTTTGCTCACAGAACAACACTGATCAACCACAAGAAAACCCACAGTGGTGACAAACGCTACAAGTGCAAGCTGTGTTCCAAAGAGTTTGCTTACAAATGCAGTCTGATCTACCACATGCAAACGCACACAGGTGTAAAGCCATTCAAGTGTGAGCTTTGCCCCCAAGAGTTTACACACAGTTCCTCTTTGAAAAACCATAATCAGATACACAGTGGTGAAAAACCTTATAAGTGCAATCTGTGCCCCCAAGCCTTTGCTCGAAATTCTGAGCTGAGACGTCATAATGTAACACACAGTGGTGAAAAACCTTACAAGTGCGAGCTGTGTTCCAAGGCCTTTGCTTACAGGGGCGGTCTGATCCACCACAAGAGAACACACACAGGTGAAAAGCCATACAAGTGCAAGCTGTGCCCCCAAGAGTTCGCTTTCAAGTACAGTCTAACCTACCACATGCGAGCACATACAGGTGTAAAGCCATTCAAGTGTGAGGTTTGCCCCCAAGAGTTTACACACAGTTCCTCTTTGAAAAACCATAATCGGATACACAGTGGTGAAAAACCTTATAAGTGCAATCTGTGCCTCCAAGCCTTTGCTCGAAATTCTGAGCTGAGACGTCATAATGTAACACACAGTGGTGAAAAACCTTACAAGTGCGAGCTGTGTTCCAAGGCCTTTGCTTACAGGGGCGGTCTGACCTACCACAAGAAAACACACGGGTGAAACGCCATTTATGTGCAAGCTGTGTCCCAAAGCCTTTTACCAGAATTTTCATTTGAAAAAAACATTTGAATGTGCACAGGGGAAAACCTTACAAGTGCGAGCTATATTCCAAGGTTTTGCTTCGAAGTCACATTTGGAAAGCCATTATCAAACTCAATGCTGAAAAGGCTTTTAAACCTTTGCTTCTTAGGCCTTTGCTAAAGATAGCAGTCTGATCTATCACAACCAAACACACGTGAAATCCATTGAAGTGCGCGCTCTGTCCTTAAAGGGATTGTCCGGTCGAAACCGGAAGTACTTAAGTTTTTGCGCTCGTTACGTTGAGGGAGCCTTCATGCAGACAAACGACATTATTATTTTGATATATGATCTCCCGTTAATAATTAAACCTTTCATGAGCGTATGTACGAAACTGCACCCCGAATTTCGCCAGTGTCAATGGCTGACATCCGTAGCTGCTGCGTGACGTCACAAAACGCAAAGGTTTGTCGGATGGTCGGGATAGCAAGCGTTGGTCGATGGATGTCTTGTATTTTGTTTCGAATTATATAGTCTCCTAGGCCAGTGGTTCTCAAATGGGGTCCGCGGACCCTTTGGGGTCCGCGAAGCCCTGCCTCGTCAGTCAAGCCCGGCAATAAAAGTTGCCTTTTTTTTCTTTTTTTTTTTCAGGTAGAAAAGAAATGTTTTAGTTTTCGGCTGAGTTTTTTCGTGTGATCGTCAATAAGAGAGGTCTACTTCACACTAGCCCTTAGTTATATCCATTTATTAAATCATTATTATATTTAACCTATACCTTTCCTCTCCTCTCACCACGAACGGGGTCCTCTCATCTCATCCAATCCACAAGGGGTCCGCGAAACATCGATGGTTGAGAACCACTGTCCTAGGCTGTACCCTACTGAAATACGGTTCTTTTAATGCAGTTCCCAAGCGTGTGCAAAAAAAGTCACGCCTTTTAGCAGGATATTACTGGAAGCAGCCATTAGCTTCGAGCAAACGTATGCCGTTTCGCGCAAACACAACTGCGACAGCCACCTATCGAATTAGGAGCGCTTGCAAAGCAACGGATGCAGATTTCGCCTCGGAAGCGGCAACTAGGTACACGACGCGGCATCTGGGTACACATTTTGGCGAATCCACTGGATCGGTGATGAGGCTGCGGGTCTTTCCTTCAGAGGCGATGACCGCAGGTTTAAGGCAACCGGCGAATTGTTCAAATGGATGTCGTCACTTGACTTGGACAAGCTTGGTGAATCGTAGCCACGCTCTATTTTCACATGCGGATCAAACAAAATTTGCTGCACGCGTGCTAAATACAACTTCTGGTCTCGTTTCCAGGTGGTCTAGCTGTTGGTTTCGGTTTCGCTGCATAAACAAATTGATTGATCCGATTTGGACGAGGAGTGGATGGACGTAGTTTAATATCGTTGGCACAGCATCACACCTCAGCTTACGAGCCTTCTGTCCACTTAGAGCTCAGCTTGTAGCTCCTTCTGTGAGATAATTGCTGCATAAGCGGGATCTTGATGTTGACGGGAACCCAGTCCCTATGCACGGCGACGATCCATTTTGCTCGTCACTGCACGTCTTCGCGGAAAAGTGTGGAACGTCATGCATTGGCTCGCATGTGCTGCCCGGTGGCTGTGGCACCCAACCGCGCAACAAAAATCTCACCCAACCACGAAACAAGTCGAGCACAACAACAAAAACGAAGGACGCTGATGCGTTCACTTGCAGGTAAAGACGAGACAGAAATGCTCGCTTTGTGTTGTGTGACGTCAGAGCTCCCATGTTGCCACCGAAAACAGCGTATATGCTAGAGTGCGATTGGAGCGGTATAAATTCAATTACTCATGCAGAGGGGCATATAAAATTCAGATATTGCACGTATGATGCGTCTCGAGGCAGTAACAATGATATTCAATTGTTTTCTCTGATACAAAATTTGACCGGACAATCCCTTTAAGCCTTCGCTCGGAAGTGCACTCTAACCTCACCATTACGAAGCACACACAGGCGAAAAGCCTTATATGTGGCTTTTCACCTGTGTGTGCTCGAAACCCTTCTTTTTTTACAGTTGCAGTTTGATCTCACATAATCGAACACACTGTGGTGAAAGCCTTACAAGAGTTCAAGTGATGCCCCAAAGCTTTTTTGAGATCAGAAGTGCCAAACATGTGGGCCGTATGTGGCCTGCAACTCGCTAGAATGCGTCCTGCTGGCAACCTGCTATGAGCCGCCGTTTCCATGTCTGGAGCACTAGAAATGTCATCCAGCATAATGATATTGTGTTTCCGATTCATTTTTCCTCAAAACAGCTCTACCCTCATAACATATTCACATAGTTTATACTACTTTGTTTTACCTGCTTTCTGTTTTATTTTATTTTTGCTGCCAACTTTATGTTGTGTTACCGCCATCGGGCTACGCTCCAGTCTTTGACGTCTCAGAGAACTTCTGGTTTATAAAAAGAATGAACAAAGGCAACCTTAACACTCGCTGTTTGATATGTCAATTACATGTTGACCTACCAATTCTCCAGGTATATGCCAAAAAGAATGAGGAAGTGGGAGATCTCCGAGATCCGTTAAAATGTTTTTAATATTCTTGTGTACCAACTTGCCTCCTCCAAGACTTTAAATTATGCAGCCGAAGGCCTTCGTTATATCTCCAACTTTGATGTCCGTGTAGCATTTATACTTTCTAGCACTGGTGACAGAAGCAAGCTAGACAGGCGTGCATATTCAGAATGACCGTAAGTCGCTTTGGACCCAAGCTGCAGTTTATATTTGTAAACAGCAAAAGGGACTATACTTCGTGTCACTAGTTGCGTGGCAGTACAGATGAAGGCAGTGCCAGCGAGAGAGAAAGGGCAAGCACTAAGAAGGCTGAGGGGGAGAGGGAGAGAAACCTCCTCTCTAACTCTCCTAGAGCTTTGCCTTTCTCTCCTCGCCCTCCATTGCCCTCCTCTCTCTCCAGCCTTCCTAGTGCTCAATCTTTCTCTCCGCCTGGCATTGCCTTCGCCTGCAGTTCACACAACTAGTGACACGAAGTATAAGGTGCAAGCTCTAGCTCTTCGCTCAAAGACGCACATGAGCTGCACGACGGCTCTCGGAAAGAGCACTGCCAAAGATAAAGTTATGAGTTCAGTTATTCTCGCCTTCACAATATATCACCATTTATCTGCTGCTATAAAAAAATGTGAGCAAAGCACAGGCTACAGCAACTAATTGCAAAGCTGCTTTTGTGTGATTTTTGGAGTGACGGGTTAATCTTCTATAATCTTGTAGAGTGAGAGTAGCGACGTCTGAGACAAACAAAAGAGAGTCACGTTTAGTGGGGAGTTCCTCCCTCCCTCTTGTGCTGGTCATAGAGCTGTCGGGATGACGTCAGGTTCAAAGAGACAGTTAACGTCACTACCTTTCAAGGTTCCTATACGGGCATTACAAACGAGGCTTTAGCGACATTCACTAAGTACTCTTTGCTAATCGTTTAGTTTGTTTTAAAATTCCTTTTCATGTCTTTTTTAATAAGATTTTGGTGTGTCCGATAGCGGCCGAATTCCCAAATTAGGATTTACCATGGCAGTTATGGCTGAAGTATGGCACCAACCTTGGCATGCCCCGAATTCCCAGATTGGATTTCACTATGGCAGTTATGGCTCAAGTATGGCGCCAACTTTGGCGCTCCTCTGGTGTACCAAAGAAGAGCCAAACTTTGGCATGCCCTAGGATCGCTCAACTAAGGCTATAGTTAGGCATCGTACTTGGCACTGATGAGTGCCATGGTGCAAAACCTAAACCGCACCAAAGTTGGGCCTTATGTTTGCCAGACATTTGCCCAAGTTGGGCATTCCTCTGGCGTGCTCCCTGAGTATATACACGAACTCATCTCTGTGACGTCACGGCGCGGTGGTGGCGCGTCGGTCGCACTTCCGGTTTGGGGCTGTGGGCAGAAGTCCCCATGCCAGACGTGTATTCCTGCGTTGTTTTGAAAGGAACCAGACAAAAACCTGCCTTCTCGTCAAAACGCCGCGACTGGGGCCGTACCAAAAGTGTCGAGAAAGGTTTGAAGGTCAGTTTCCACGTGCTCGGTTCGTCCGAGAATCTGGATATGTGCCGTGAAAAGGGAAAAGCAGACGCCGTCGGACAACGATTGCTTGGGCGGGAAGCACTTTGGGTTGAATTCACGGATACTTGTGGTCATCAGATTTATTTGTTTTGTTCCAACATGAACGCCAGAAAACCGTCAAGTTGTGTGGACCACCTGCGGACTACGTTCAGTGCGTCTTCAAGTTCAAACGGCCGCCTGATTGTTCGAACTGTCGTCTGCTCTTTCAAACGTTTCTGCTTGTCGTCTGCTCTCTTAGACGACGCCGGCCCGTAGACCAAATGTTGGCCCGGTACTTGCGATAAGAAGTAAGTGCAGGCCTCAAAAGACTTAAATTTGAAGGTTGGTAAGCAGGCTCGATGAAAACAGTAGATACAAGGAGATGTTGATCATTGTTACCAGTGACCCTCACCGACTTGTTATGCCTAATTCAGTTGGTCCGATTCTGCTTGCGATTTTCAGTATCGACGTCGACCATCTCAGCTACGGTTCACGCTTTTGCAGCCCGAGCGGCGTCGCGACTGAAAATTTTGAGCGAAATCTCATCATGCGAATCAGGCTTTAGCGTACATTCTGCGGCGTCCACGCGGAATGAATCGCCACATGTCACATTATTCACGCGAAGTTTTGCGGTGTAACGAGCCTCGGTAATTTCGCTGACGCCGCTCAAGATAGTCAGACATCGCCAGGAAGACGTAGAACCAACAATTCGAACGCGAAAAAGGGCAGGGGGACTCACACTGACGCCGACAACATCGCATTTCAATGGTGTGTTTATGGGCGACGGCGAGTTTCTTGCCCACACCCCCATCGCGCATGCGCGGCGCCGGTGGCGTCCGCTAGGGGTGCTCGGGCGCTCCGGTTTGTTTGTAAACATGAGTTGGTGTATAGACCAAAATATAAGTGCCGAAATTTCGTTGCAGTATCTCTTTTACGGAGTGATGACTTGCCAGCAGGCTTGCCTAGAGGCTTTTCAGTGTAGCAATTAATAAACGTTCGTTTTAATGCAATAAGTGGGTCAGATAAGCTTACTCTCAATGTTCTACCTCTTAATGCATACTGGGCTATGCCTCTGCTCTTGTTCAGAGTTCCTTCGCACTTGCGTGGTGGTGTGTTCTATGATGCTCGTAAAAATTTCTGTATTGTTTTGCTTTGACATATACTCCTATCTGTGTTGAAGATATAAACTTGAGGATTTAAATGTGTGACCAGAATTTGACTTTCGTTGTTAAGATAAGGTTGGCAGTTTCAGATCCCACACTGTTGTTCCTTTTGGCTGTTGCAGATCTCGTTACTGAAGCGAGTGTGGAGTTATTTTTTTTTTGCGGTTTCCATTTTGACGTTTTTTAGCGCGCTATCTTACTTTAGCGGTTGCCTCGGCGGGAGATTGATTGAAGGGCATGTGTACGCACCGCAGGCACTTTGTGCTGCCGATTGGGTGTCGCCAGTTTAGTTCCCACATGACCCGGCAGGTTTAGCGATTAATTGATATTGTATCCAATGCCTTACAAAGTGACGGTGTGGAGTTGAGATTGCGGTTAAACTGAGTTTACAAGAAGGAAGGAAAAGCGTTCGGGTGAGACCGGGGCAAAAGCATCTGCTTGCCGGTGCTCCTGGGTGGTCTGCAGATGTTCATGTTCCATGTGGGAGAGGGGAGCCTACTCTGGGCCCCTGCATGTTAACGTTGGGATGTCGGGTCACACTTCGTCGGCTGGGATACATGGCTCGTACCGTCGGGTACGTATGATGTGCATGTAGCAGTACCAATGGGCATGTTTTTAGTTTTGTGTTATGCTGTTTCAAGAGTACATTGACGAAAGGTGTTGGGAACTTGGAACTGACTTTAACACATGCATACTTAATGTATTTTCACCTTTTTCTCTGCACCGGCATTTTCGTTGTCACGTATTATACAATACCTGCTTTGAGGCATCACTTTGTATTGTACAGGTGGTCTAAATATTTTGTTACTCAGTGTTCTTGGGTCTGACGATTGTTTCCGTGTTGCCAGGCTCTCTGCATCATAATTTTGCATACCGTAGGTATCATTTTATTTGTCTATGCCTTTGCTCGTTTTTGGTATAGCACTGAATAGGGCTGGTTTCTAAAGCTGGACTCGTGGCAAACATTCTTATATTTTTCAACAAAATGAGATAGGTCAGAGCAGCTGTCTCAAGGAATGCAATCAGCCATGATTCTGCTTGGGTTGCTTGTTCCTTGAATTTTTGCTCTCAGAGTGTTTATTTTTGCATTGTGTAATGCATTTGCAAACAAAGCTCCATTGCAGTTATTTGTTTCTTCGCTTTTTTTAACTTTTATATTGTTTGTCTGCACACAATTTGCAGAAGACAAATCTGTAATAGGGCTTGTGTTTCCCTGTTTCCTCGGAAGCAAGGTCGACAATTCAAGCTTTCACAATGTTGCTCGCTTTTTTTAGCCGTTGCAAATCTTAGTTGAAGCAAAATGTGCCCCTGGAAGGGTGTCTCTTTAAAAAGTTCCTATTTTGTCACCTTGCACCATGCTGGGATCTCGCAGTAGCAGTTTCATCGCCAGGAAATTGACTGCCAATTGGATGTGCACACTTGCAGCACATAGAGATTGGCAGTTTATGCTGCTGATTGTTAGCCTAATTCTAGCCTTCCCAAAGCTTTTGTTTAACAGAATAATCTAGCTCTCCTCGCTCAAGTGGGTGTGCACAATAAACGTTAGCGAATACCAGGAATGTCCCGGGACATTTTCTAAACAGTCTTCCCTCAGCTCACACGTCCCAACACAGGATGTGTGGAACAACTCCGGCTGAATGTCCGAGAACATTCAGCCAGTGTTCCAGGTTGGTTAGCCTGATGCAGTTTTTGGCATGAAGGGTGTGAGAGGTATTAGGCATCTTGCATAAACCTTTCGTTGAAATGGCAGTCTTTATCCATTCATGACAGTAATGTGAACTTGATGATGATTCCAAGCCAGCGTACAATATACCTTCCGCCAATACTGGAAACTCCTCCGAAAACCTATGGGAGGGCGGCGAACGTGACAGTGGCGCCTCTAGCGGACTCGGAGTCTACAGAAGCAGGCGACACAATGGAAAAGTATAGTCTCCCGCGACGTCCTCGAGCTTGCGAACCCCGTTTTTTCATGTCCTAACAGCTGAAACGATTCATTATGGTTACTTCACTTGTAAAGCGGAATCAACTGATTACAACTGCAACGACAATCAAATAACAGCGCGCGCAGAAACAAAAGATAGAGATGTTTATTTAGCTGTCTCAAACGCCACTCGGGGGTTGACACACGTTTGAAGTGCATCTAAGAAGCGGAAGAAAGGTGTTTAGCTACTCGAACTATGTCGTAAGAGGTTACTGTTCATCCGTTACAAACTGTGTTGTCACAATTTTTTACCTTTAAATACGTGCAACGAACAACATGTTAAAAGTACCGAAGCAAGTGCACCGAAGCCTCAGCAGCATTACAAACACAAAAACTAATTAGAAAAGTGACCGTACAAACACTTTCCGAACTTTGCAGGAAGGATGGGGTCCCCATCCCAGACGAAAATAAAAAGAAATGGGGAATAGTCAGCGAACAAGGGCGAAATGAAACGAAGAAGTAAGCAGACGATACAAAAGTACAAATCCCCAAGCAAAGACCTCCTTCAGCGACGACGATCGCGTGTGGCGTCGGTGGGAGCAGCAGGTGGTGGTCGCCGTCGGTGTTGAGTCCACACACAAACAAAGCGAAAGCAACACAACAAAACTAAATAAAAACAACTTCACTTTTTTTTTAGCTGCACGTTGAACATTTGTTTTCAAGTGGCGTTGGTAGGCCAGGAACTAAAAAACAAAACAGGAAAGGAATAACCTAGTTTCATGGAATAACCAAAAGTGTTTCATGTTACCTTTTCAGCCGAAGAGGAGCACCACTAAAGTAGACTGATTGCTGTCTGCTTCAGTTTGCGCCGCGGATGTCGCATAGACACTGAGGCCAGTTGAACCTCATGAGTCCACTTCCTTCTGTCAAGCGGCGTTAAATAAATCAGATAAAGCAACGTACACCTTAAAAAAAAAAAAAAAGCGCTAACGTTTTTTTAACTGAGGTAGGCGCAAGTTGTCAGCTAGTTTCGGAGGAGCTTTATGCTGCATTCATTTATTCATCATCCATTCAATTTTGCGAGTCAGAGCGAAAATGGGCCGGGGAGTCGGTTCACCTTCTGAGACTGCCCAGGTTCGATGTATTCAACAAACGAGGTACTGTTTTTGCGGGCGTATCTTTCAGTCTGAAAGCGGAATCCCGAGGTAATGGGGACTTCTGCTTGAACCGCTAGAAATGTCCCCAACAATGCGATGATAGTTTTTTGAGTAAAAAAATCAGTAAAATTCAGAG